>WMED01015318.1:0-12024 GCA_019650415.1 Pipa parva | reverse complement strand
AGAAGAACATCATCTTTAACACGAGGCAAGTTTTGCAGTCTGATCTGACAAATGTGACTTTTATTTATATTACTGTAGTATTGTTAAGAGAGCAAATGAATGAATGAGCTGAATTTGAGAGCTGTGGGGTAGGGTACTGTTTTGTAGTTATTTAATTGAATATTGCATGTTCCTAATACCGTGTAGTACGAAGAAGTCATGGCTAAGGGAGGAAAGCCACTCGAACGAGACCTCCATACTGTGCGCCAAAACATCACAGATGCTCTCATATCTCTGAAAGTCAACACCGTTGATGATATACGTAAAATTGCAGCCACTTTAGCACAGTGCACAGTAAGTAGATAGTAGATGCATGCTGGGAAAATTTAAGATGGTTGATTTATTTTCAGCACAACCTGTTATTATATTAGAAGTAACAATAACCTGTACCTGCAAAATGAACCTGGGAGGGAAAAGTACTCTGTTTTCTGAGGATGGTAAAAGATAAGGTACCTCAGAATGGAAGTGGATACATAACTGGAAAACCATGAAATAGAAGGGCACTGATTAAACACATATGAAAGGTGGTTGATCGATATGTTGGACAAATGTGTTTACTTGGTTCTACATTGATTTCAGTCTAATCAGACGTCATGGGGCCTCACTGACTAAAATCCAAATTCAACTGTCAATTTCACCTCACTACAATTCAAGTGGCATTGCCAAAATAGACTTAACAGTATTGTCTAAGTGGAGAATACACCTGTCGAACAGGCAGACAGTGGCAATCACTGTCACATGCGTAGTGTGGTGATGTCAGGCAGAAAGAAGTAGAATGAAAAGTCAGGTGGAGTGAGGCGAATTCGACAAGTAACATCAGTATCACCATTTCCCAATAGCTATTCTGTGAATATTCTATTTATTTCTATGTCACTTTGACCCTAGGTCAAGTTGTCACTTAATCACAGTCGCCATTGTCACTTTTGAATGGTCACCTTATGCAACACTGGAGCCCTGCCATCAACCCCCCTATTCGCCAATCTGAATTGGCAAAGTCAAACCGGTTAATTCGGTGCAGTTTACCTAGTCACATTTGCACCTTCTTACTACTCCTCAGCTTAGTCAATAGCAGAAGTACCTGTGTATGCATACTCAAAGTGATGCGAAGAACTCTGTAACGTGACTATTGTAGTTGCCCAAATTGGTTGCATATTCCCACTTAGTTCTCAATAAGATAACAGGAGGAATAGACACAAAATCATAGCTCTACACAACTATTCGGACTTTAGTCAATGAGGCCCATGGTGTTCCCACTGTGTGGCTGACTAATTTTCACATTCCAAAGTAAAATACGTTCTATTCACTGCCATCAGCAATGGAATGTGGACCTTGTTCAGTCCACAGGCACAAAGCATTGAATGAAAATGAATTGTATATCAGCATTGCAGTAAAGCATTTTTTCCCAGTAAATTAGCAGATACTTCTAATACTACTTCTAGCAGAATAGGGGGGTATTTCAACATAGTCCAAACTTACCCTCCGATCCTTCGCCTCAGCTCGCACAGACTGTTATGCGCTGGCTGATGTCCTGCATGCAGACATCAGCAAACGCTTTAAAGGGATTCCAGTCTTGGCGAGGCTCAACTCAAGTCACCTCGTGAGACTTGGAATCCCTTTAAAGCGTTCGCTGATGTCCGCACGCAGGACATCAGCCAGCGCATAACAGTCTGTGCGAGCAGAGGCGAAGGATCCGAGGGTAAGTTCGGACTATGCTGAATTACCCCCTAGGTTGTGATTTGCAGCAGTGTTTTTAACTATTGCAAAACTGCTCATCATTCTATTTAGACTAGTATTTGTAGAGAGAAGAGACTGCAATGTTACATCACTCATATATTTTATTTTTTGAAGGTTGCTAGCAAGAAGCTTGCTTGTGCAACTTGTCAACAACATACCCTGAATAAGTTGGAAGCTATGATGTCCATTCTGCAAAATGAAACCACACAGGGAATGATGACCCCCACCATGATTGCAGATAACATTCTTAATATTATGGGTAAGCCAGCATCAAGATTTAAGATTCACCTCTTGTATCATTTAATTTTTGGCAATTTTTCACATTAAATTTCTCTGTTTTTTTCTTATGGAATGCATATTAAGGAAACCTCCAGGTTGTTTGGTCCAGGGGTGATTCTTGGGTTGGGGAAAGCACAGTATCAGTTTTCTGATGTAGAAATGCTACTGCAGTTGCTTTATTTGCCGGAACACACTGGAACAGGAAGTGAACAGGATCTCATTGCTAGTCAAGAAAAGAAGATGTTGGCAAGTTACTCAGACCAGAGGCAGCGATGGAGCAAAAGTGACTAACCAATAATTATTTCCCCCTCCCCCCTTAAGAATCACTTTTGGATCTAATGAGCTGGAGTTTTCTTTTAATAGTGTTATTTTCTGCTATTATACTGTATTTATATTGATAGGACCTTTAAAGTTAATTCATTATTAAAAAAAGAAAATGGTGGCACGTTCTCAGAACTGCCAACTATAACACACCTGTTCTTTACCTTTTTTCATTGCAGCCTTTTGGTATTGGGTAATTATTGCGAGGTATAGAGAAATACCTATAAATAAAGGTATAAATTCCAATATTTCAGAGGAGAAACTCAGTCACAATTAGATTACTTCTATTTTAGGCATGTATAAAAATGGTAACGCTATAAATAAATAATACGAGAATATATGTAAAACAAAAAAATCAAAGTCCAAAAATATGCAGCTGTTCCTGTGATGTGGATGTTCAAATCCCACGTGACTGTTTTTCGTTAGCACTTTTCCCTTTAGATCACTGTGCATTTATCACTGTTTAGCTATATCCTAACCCACAATTCCTTCTAGTGCAGTATAAGGACTGTCCCACACAAAATGGTAGCAGGAGGAAGGCCTGCATTTAGTCAATCCATTTTCATAGTCTGTACTTTGAGGCGATTTCAAGAACTTTATCACAGTCATTTTTTTTTTCAGAAAAGTGAATTTGTTGGTAAAATAGTATACAGATAGTATTCTCTTTTATTAAGTATTGTTTTCCATATTTTACTTGTCTTAATGCCTACACTACAGGCAGTGCCAGATGTACCTATAGACATGAGAGACCTACAGGCAACTCAGAAATAAGGATGCCTTCCTGCTTTTTAGGGACATAGGCAGGGGAATAAGAGGGATAAATTCTAATTAAAGGAGAACTAAAGTAAAAAATTAAAAAAACAACAGTTAAAATACTTACCTTATACAGAGCCAGATGATTACTGTCACAGCATGAGCTGTGCTGTAATTAGCCGGCTCTCGACGCTTCCTGCACAGCACTGGCTGACTGGCAGCCAGTTCCGCAGCTCCTCCCACCCTGTTACACCTCAGGTGTTTCAGGGCTTAAACATCATCACTTTTATTGTGGGGGCCAATGGGAACGCTCTCCGCAATGAGCGTGATGATGTATGAGAGCCAGGGAAGCAGGAAGAAGGAGCTGTACGCTTCTGTGTCAGCCAGTGTGCTGTGCAGGAGGCGCCGAGGGAAGCATCGGGAGCCGGCTAATTACAGCGCAGCTCATGCTGTGACTGTAATCAACTTGCTTTGTATAACGTAAATATTTTAACTGTTGTTTTTTATTTTTTCACTTTAGATCTCCTTTAAGAAATATGCTTAACATTCATACATTGAACCTGACATTTGAGATGTCTCCTTTACATGAAATTATGAGTCACACAGATTAAAGCACTTCATTTCACTACATAATTTAGTTTGAGATTATTTGCATATGGGGGGGTGTTCAGTTAGTGGGTGTGGCCTAAGACACCAAGCATTCTGTGCCTGTAAGCTCCTGAAGTCTAAATCTGGCACTGGTCTTAACTATAACATATATCTTTCTATAGGCACAGAACATATAATTTCTTTTTATTTAGTATAGCACTACATTTGACTGGAAGCTACTGTACACTTTGAATCGGTGTAGGAGGCCTATGAAAAATGTGTTTGTAAGGTTGTTCTAATAAGGCACTGCTCCTTTATGTAAAGCTGCAGGCACTGGTGTAGAGGGCACTTTTTAGGAATATTTTGTCTCTTTCGTTTGCTGCAGGAATTACATGTTGTATATTAGTGATACGATGTTGACCCCTCTTTTAACATTTTCGTTAGCTGTTGGTTGTTATCTGAGGCTATGCATTCATGTTTTGTCTTGATTGCAGGAGATCTAATTCATCTGGTAAATGCAGATACCCCCAGCTACAAAAAAGGGAATCTTTGCCAAAATGAGCAAAGCTTGTCAGTTGCCTCCAAAGCATACAACCTTTCATCTGACCTGATGCGAATCCTTATGAAGTCTAGAGTGCTAAATGAGGAGCCTTTGACACTTCAGGGAGGGGAGATCTTTGCACTGGGCAAACGATCTGACCCTCTTAACTTGCTGTGCTATAGAAACCAGACAGGCTGCCAGTTCTTCATACCACAAGGATTTAATATCACCTTAACTGACATGACTGATATAATCCAGGTCATGTTTCATGTGGATTCCAACCCATACCCCTATGGCTTCATCGCTGACTACATGGTGTCCACTAAAGTAGCATCCATGGAATTCCAGACCAGTGATGGCAGCCAGATTCCGGTGGAAAGCTTGGACTCTGAGAAGGCCATCACAGTTCGTATTGCCAACAGCACTGGAAATTTGAATATATCAGCAGGAGTAGCCTTAATAGAACCTGCACTCTCTGTCAAAGTGGATGTTAAGGCAGATAGCAGTAACAGCAATGCTGGTCTTCACATACAAGTTACTTACAAAGTTCTAAATGGTATGTTTTTTGTGTAAGAACTGGGACTACGAACTGTAACTGGGATCAACAAGGAAATAACTTGTAAATGAAATAGTCTTTTAGGTAGATACATTTAACTTAATCACAAAATGTATGCCCCATTCAAATATTGTAACTAGGAAACACAGTCATAGAGAGTGGTGGGAAATATGAAAAGTCTAATGAGAGATACTTCAATAGTTCTGTAAGGTCTTAAAAAACATGAGACTTGGCAACTTTCATGTGTATAGCATACAGAAAAGAACGAGAAGGGGTGCATGACTAAAAGATTTCATCATGTAAATAGCTATTTATAGCATTAGAACGTAGAGCATTTTCCAGTAGAATAAGAAAATATTATTGGCACTTAGTGGGTGCAAATATCAGCTTCTATATTAGAAAGAAGTAATGCAAAAAAATAAATCGCTGGAAATGACATAAATTTGAAATGAAGTCTCAACATTTTAGTGGGTAATTGAAGAGTATATATGACTAGGCATTGCACTGCATAGACCTTGCAATTCAGAAATAAATTGTATAAATACACCATCTGGTCTTTATTTGCTGCCAGTTTTCTGTGTTTTTAAAATAAGGCTATAACACCAAGTATATATTTTACTTTTTTATTTATGTATGTCATAGTGCAAGGATGCTCAGTCTGCATTCTTCCACCAAATGTTGAGCTAAAATACCCTGAAAGGTAGGCTGGACATTTCTGCAATAATTACATAAACAATCAGAACTCTGCAGTACCCAAGAGAACACAAAACAGACACTTCCCAATCCGAACACAAGATTATCTGTCGGAGAAGGGGAGAGGAGATTACTACCTTCTCATTGTAATACGAGTCTAAAAATGTAGATTTAATAACGCACTGATCTGAAAGTGATTTTCTGGACCCCCCAACTGCAAATAATAGATGTAAAAAAAAAGTGTAAATTAGTCATGTCATGTAGAGTAATTGCAGATTCAGGTTGGAGATGGCTGTGTATTTTTTTATGATATCAATGTTTTTAAGCCTCACAGGATTCTTCTTTATTTGAGGATGGTCACTCCAACCTAAATAAGATCCCTATGAGTGGTTTGTTTTCTTCATTCCAAATTGACAATCTTTCTGTCTTTCCAATTAGATCGTTACATTGAGAGTGAACCGGAGCCATTTGTCATCATTTACCTGCATGAATCAGGTCATCCCAACCAGTACAACTGTACTGAAATGAAGCAGATTGGGATAGATGCTCTGTCAGGACCAGACCACAAGCTGTACACTTTCTTCCTGGTACCAACGTAAGAGAAGCTTTAATCCCAACATATTTTCTGAGACAGGGCAAGAGATCATTTTCTGGGAAGGCTAAATATATAATTACATTTATTTTTAATTAATGAATGTGTGTTTTGGTCCAATATCCTTATTCAAAATGCAAAGTATAATTATACTTTCTTGTTATAGGCAGAGAGGCTGCTATACTACACAAAATGATATTACTTGATAAACGGGTTTGGATACGTGGAAATGCAGTGACTAGGGTGGAGGGTCTTTCATTATTTTTTAATATTGTTTTATTAGTGTTGCTATTAATGTACCATTATGAATGTTGGTTTAATTATTACTAAATTGTGTTCATATACGGTGTAGCATCAGGTCCATGGGGCATTGTGTTAACATGTTTGAGTTCTCTGGACTAATATAGAATAGAATATTAAATATGTTACAAGAAAAGACGATTGGGTTTTTGTTTTCTAGGGTTGGAAACCTAACAAGGCACTATTATCTAAACATCACCAACCACTTCTTGTGGACAGCAGTGGAAGTGACTGTGGGGTTGTACACGTCTCTGTGCCAGTACTTTGATGAGAATGCAATGAAGTGGAAGACAGAAGGTGTTGTACCTCTGGAAGAAACCCGACCAGACCAAGCAGTGTGTCTTACTCAACATCTTACTGCATTTGGTGCCAGCCTATTTGTACCACCTCACTCAGTCATATTTACCTATCCAGTAAGTGAAAATAGATGTCATGGGATAAAACAGAGGGAAACTTTTCAACTGCTTTTATGGTGTGTTTAGAATCCCTCCCTCCCAGAATTCTCATCTTAAATAATGGAAAATATTTGGCTTTTTTGAAAAATTCTACTGTTTTTGTGTTGCCAAATACTCACAGTAGGACGGTAGGGAAATCTCAGTCATAAAATATAAATTAACTGTTGTTTTTAACAGGAAAGAAGTATGCATACAAATAGCAACATACATTTCTACAGTTGGGATTATAATTTTATTAGATGTTAGGTATTTTCTTTCTTTAGTACTTTAGTAATACAGCCATACTTTCCTTTGTCATGAGTGACAGATCTCTTTGTACAGGATACTATAATTGTATGTATGTATGCATATTTTTATTTATAAAGCGCTACAAGGTTACACAGCGCTGTACAATCCAACAATACAGTTATAATACAGGCAAGGGAAGTGCATAACAAAGAACAAGGGAAGTAAATTACAACCATATAATCAAGAAAATACATTACTGTAAGTGCCAGACCATGAATGAAACAAGAGGATGGAGGTCCCTGCCCCATAGAGCTTACAATCTAAATAGGAAGAAGACTTACATAAACAGATAGGAGGGTAACAAGTGCAGTAGCATAAATTGACAGTTCATTTGGCTATAGGTGCCAATTAAAGGGTTTAAGATGAGAACAAGCAGTCTTAGTGAGGGGTTCATGAAGAAGGTTGCCTTGTAAAGAGCAAAGTTGATGGCCAGGCTGACTAACTACTACAAATCTTTAAAGCTTTGAGATATAAATTAGCCACAGCACCCAAAAATATTAACTTGAACTACCCAATGTTTTATTATGTTGAGAATACCCCGTAATAACGTTTTAGGGATTATAATGTATTTTACAGGTTTCAGAATTGTTCCTTATAAATTGTAATACTTAATGATGATATACTGTTCCTTACTAATATTACTTTTCTGTAATGAACAGCATAATTGCTATGGAAATATATGAAAGAAATTTAATATAGAGCCCCTGGGTTTTTCTCAGCAAGTAATGAATTAGACGAATGAGAACAGAACTATCACAGGACATAGAAGACAAATGTAAAGTGCATCTGTCACCCTATATAATGTATGACTCTTTCTGCATCAGGACAGCATTGCAGCAGTCAGTTCCAAAATGCAATTAGAGGTGGTGTTCTGCCCTCATTATCATCTCTGCCCTCTGCAATTAAAAGGATGTATGTTGTTTTGTTTTAAATTTAAAGCCGATCACTCTACACAGCGGTCAGCTCAGATGCTGCCCCCTTGCAACTGCAGTATTCAACAGGCATTGTGACAAGTGTGCTTTAGGATAACTGGTTTATTTAACCAATCAGATAGTAGAAGGTCACTATTACTAATACTTATTGCAGTACTCCAGTTACAGGTAAATTGGAGATAGCTTCAAATAGTTTTTTTTTCTTTTCCAATCAGATGCTCCTTGGGAGTTGTGATAGCGTAGTGTTGAACTTAAGTTTTTAATAGCAGCTTACTGGAACTACTTCACAATGCTTTAGAAACTAATGAGGATAACAAATTTATGTCTCCACAGCCACCTCCTCCAGGGATAAACTATATTGTCCTGATCACCTGTGCAGTTTGCATTGTAACCTACTTGGTGTCCACCGTTATTGTTCACAAGCTAGATTTGCTTGATGTCAGTAAAGCTGGAGTTATTCCATTCTGTGGCAAGCCTGGATCCTTTAAATATGAGGTCCTTGTGAAGACTGGATGGAGTCGGGGTTCTGGTGAGTCCTTGTGCTTGTAGCTCATTCAGCACATCCATATCAAATTCCACATAGGGCATTTGTTACTGAGCAGCGGATTCTCCAACGTGGCATTTTCAGTAAACTGTACACTCATTTAAAAGTAGCGCAAAGAGTCGTCAATGTAGAACAGTGCTGGACTCTGTTGCTGTGAGTGATGCAGGGCCTGCAGTAACACTTTAAACAACACAATCCTTTACATTTTTGAAATGTAGGAGGTTTATATTAAATTGTTGTGTGAGTCTTTTTACACTATATTTTGACATGTGCGGCGTGGTGACTATTATTGTGCGTTCCCTCTCTGGCTCAGGTACAACAGCCCACGTCGGCATTAGCCTTTATGGAGTGGACAGTAAAAGTGGACATAGGCATCTCGATGGAGACAGCACATTTCACAGAAACAGCATGGACATATTCCAGATCGCAACTGAGAGGAGCTTGGGGAATGTCTGGAAAATCCGTTTGTGGCACGACAATAAAGGTAATACCCATAGATGCATAATATTCACCTACTGTGCAGGCAATACTGCAACTAACTGAAGTTTTAAGATCAAACATTGAAAAGATCTGGATCACAATTTCATTTACTTGGTTCTCAGTACAGGGTCTACACATCGTCTTCATAGTATTTTTAATCCCTGTTCAAATGTTTACTTTAGCCCCTAATTCTGTCTGTTCTCAGCTTAGACATTTCCGTGTTCAGATTTATTTTTGCTGATAAACGATTGAATTTATACTTCCAAATTACATCGGAGCATTACTTAGCCAGTAGGCCACTTTCTCAATCCATTTTATTGGGGCTGAAACTCATTATTTCTATAAATACTACAACTGCAGCCATTTTTTTTTATAATTTATCAAGATTTATCATTTATCAAGAAAGAGGTCATGAAAAACAAATAAAAATTAAGCATCAAAGTAAAACTACATAGCAAGCAGTTACCCTAGCAGCTAGTCTTCCAGTACCGTGGATAGATAAATAATTCAGAGAGTTTCACAAAAATAAAAACCAGTTCCAAATGGGCTTAAATGAAACCACCATTTAATATCTCCAGCCTCAGCAATTGCACTTGTTTTGGATATTCTTAAATCAGCATAATGACCTTGCTATATTAATGTAACTATTATCAGAAAGTCGAGGGTTAATACCATTATATACTATTTTATATATATCCAAGGTCATATGAGAGGCTGGATCTCTTTTTTTGACCAAAAAATTGTAATTAAGCTTAAATTCATAGCCAGGGCAGGTGGAAATGTTCCTAAATCAACCAAAGATTTCTAATTAAGGTTTTTGCCTCTTTTAGGACTCAGCCCATCCTGGTATGTACAGCATGTTATAATTCGAGATCTACAGAGCAATAAAAACTATTTCTTCCTGGTAAACGACTGGTTATCTGTGGGACAAGAGGACAGTGGGTGCAGAGTGGAAAGAGAAATCTTTGCTGCCAGTGGGTATTTTAAATGGGCCCTTGTTAAGAATCTCTTCCTTCTTAAGATTTCGTAAAAACTTGTTTGTAACTTTTCCTTAGGCGAGTCGGAGCTGAAACGATTCTCAAGAATCTTTCCGGCAGAGCTGCAGCGAGGTGTCTCCGAGAAGCATATTTGGCTTTCTTTGTGGGATCGTCCCCCACGTAGCCGTTTCACCAGAGTTCAGAGGGCTACGTGCTGTTCTCTTCTCATCTTTCTCTTTTTATGCGCTAATGCTGTGTGGTATGGATTAATTGGATCCAGGGATCATGGGTAGGTTTCTTCTACAGAGCATTAAATTCACAAAGAGGATTAGTGCTAAATAGCATGCATGCATGATTTGATGATGATTTAATAATTTTATTATGTCCTAGGGATGGTGTTGTGTCACAACTAGTTCCTCTAAGTATGGACTCGGTGGCTGTAGGGATGGTAACCAGCGTTTTGTCGTATCCCGTATACCTGATTATTCTCTTCCTGTTCAGACGGGCCCGCAGTAAGGTAAGGAAACAGGAAACATTTTTTAAAATACACCATCATCACTAGGTCAGTTAATGGGATGGTTATACTTATCTGTTATGTGGTGGGCCTCCATGGAACAGTATAAATAGTGGATTTGTAATTTAAAACCAGTATTGCTCCATGCTGCCCCAATTATCTGACTTGCTAACTTCACCAGTCTTGTGTCTTCAGCCTGTTGCCCATCTGACACTCTTGCAGACTTCCATGAGGCACACACTGACGTTCTTTGACCGGCAGTCTCTGGAAATTGATAATTACTTGGATATGATGGAGAGCTCCTTCATAACATACACTGGAATCCATGATGAGGTAGGGCTGTGTTTTAACTAAATCAAACCTATGTGAATGAAAAGGCTACCCGTAACACGCATCTAAATTTGGAGTGAATAAAAGATCAGTTTATTATTAAAATGATATTAGTATATATCTAAGAGCATGGCATACAGCACTTTATTCAGGCCTGTGTCCAGTGTGAGCTGCATGCTAGTGATGTGTGGCAGAAATCGGTCCAGACTGGACAAATTTCTCAACAAATGACAGACATATATATATATATATATATATATATATATATATATATATATACAGTATATATACAGTATATATACGTATGTATAGTATACATTTTTATAGGTATATTCTGATTTTTTTTACAGTGAAATCATGTTTCTTTCCTTAGGTCCTTTCTGAACAAACAAAAACAGATATACCTGAAGATGGCATCCACAGGTAAGTGGAAAATGGCTAAGTAACTATTACTGAGTACACCATATTTTGGGTGTTGTGTTTTAAAAGCATATAATTTATGTAGCATTATAATATGAGTTGATATAGCTGTGATATCATTTTGTGTCACATGCAGTTTTATTCAGTGGAATACCAATGAAGGAATGCTTAGCTGGCCAGACCTCCTTAGCAATCCCTCCATTATGGAAAATACAGCTCAGAAACTGGAAAGGCGAAAAACCATCCGTCAGTTATGGTTAGACAGTAACTCACACCCCAGTGAAAATGATAGTGTGGTACTTGGTCTTCCTCATTCCCTGGCAAGACAATTTTTGGCTTCAGGTAAGAGATGTTATAAAGGATCAATACTGATATACTAGTTTACATCATTTTGAACTTTAAAAAAAAAAAACAGCCTAGTACAGACCTTCACCTATCAGATTCACTTCTCAACAATTTGAGTCACATCGCCAAAATAGTCACAAATTCACTTCTCCTTATTGATGAAGCTGTGGATAGATTTGTTGAATAGGTGGACTGCTATAGACGTAATTGCTTCAGTAGTATGGGAAGTAGGATGCAAGGTCACACGTAGTAATGTAAATTACCCCGGTGAAGTGCAGCGACATCATCCTCACCATATCCCACTAACTGTATATAAATGAATAATGCATCTGATTCTATATCT
>WMED01015316.1:0-13694 GCA_019650415.1 Pipa parva | reverse complement strand
AGAGACTGTACAGCGCTGAGTGTACACTCTGATGTTGCATGGAGAGACTGTACAGCGCTGAGTGTACACTCTAATGTCGCATGGAGAGACTGTACACCGCTGAGTGTACACTCTAATGTCGCATGGAGAGACTGTACAGCCCTGAGTGTACACTCTAATGTCGCATGGAGAGACTGTACAGCGCTGAGTGTACACTGAGTAGTTTGTGTCTCCTGGCTAAATTGCACAGCACTGAGTTTGTTTTGTGTAGTTTTTTCAGTCCAACTTATACTGTACAGCACCAATAAGCATGATTTGGGAAGTTTAGAGTGTCATGAGTATGATTTGTACAACACCGAGCATGATCCGGTACAGCACCGAGCATGATCCGGTACAGCACCGAGCATGATCCGGTACAGCACCGAGCATGTTCCGGTACAGCACCGAGCATGTTCCGGTACAGCACCGAGCATGTTCCGGTACAGCACTGAGTACAATATTATTCCAGTTTCAGTTTGGGACAGAGCAGGGAGTACTGTACGAATCTCTCAGGCCCAGTCATTCATTGTTTGCATTCTATGTATGTAATAATTCTATTTATAACATGCTACAAATTTACGCAGCACTTTACAATTCACACTCTGAGTGTGAGTGTAACAATGAGGCTGAGCAGGTAGTTGGCACAGGATTCTCTGCATTTCTGAATCTCACTTTCCCATGAAGCACCTCTCTCTGTACCTCCATATATCCCAGTGCCCTGTCTATTAACAAGGTGGATTTCAGTGATTCCAGGACAGTGAATTGGGGATGATGAAATGAAGCAGGTACCCTAAAATGACAGTCTCTTACATTACTGCATTTAATGTGACGCCGGGCAGGTACATTGTTTCACTGTGTGTTCCTGATATTTTATTGTCTCAACAACTGATTTCAACTCACCTCCGACTGCCCTTTAAACTGTCCAGATTTAAATGGGCGACTCCTGGGGGCTTAATATTAAGGAGCAGGAGGGCCTCTTGCTGTTGCACTTCTCGGCTCTTCCACCATGCAGACAAAGGGAGCGTTCCTCGTGCGCCCACAGTATTATGTGTTTGTTTAAATATTTCATGAACTTTTCCAATTGTCTAATCAGAATAAATTGCCATTTAATAAGTTATGCTTTAGTTATTTGAATAGCAAATGCAGGGGAGGGTATTGAAAGGTAAATATGAGAAGTGATTCATTATTAATAACTTACATTTAATTGCTGATTAGTGTGAGTGAACTTCACATAAACATAAAACCGCCACCCAGCTTAGCGCATCTCACAGAGCGCTGGAAATGGGAGAACATTGTCTACCCTGGAATTTAACTTTATTATTACAGAAATGCATAAGCACATTGGCTCCATAGTTTATACAGAGCACGCATCATTCTACCCGGCACATTTGTCTTTATACATAGGGGCTTATTGATAAAGTGCGGCTTTTGCCTCATTTTCTCACCAATAAACTTTGGTGTTGACTCGTTTAATTCTATTGCGCAGCAAGAACAGCATGTCACGATGGAACTGGCGTGCATTGTCAATAATGGCAATAATTCTAAAGTACCGCCATAGCTATAGTTTATTTCTTTATAAATATGCCGCTTTCTTTGCTTCAGCTGAGAACCTCTTCATTTGTTTTACCAGAACAGTGCCAACTAGCAGTCAAAAAATATATTGAGCTAAATTGCAAATTCACCTGTCGAATTCACTTCACTACAATTGGAGTCGCATCGCCAAAATAATTACAAATTCACTGCTCACTATTAACTAAGTGGAGAATACGCTTGTCGAACAGGCGGACAGTGGCAATCCCTGTCAGATTGCGTAGTGTGGTGTAGTCAGTGGCGAACGCTGTTGGATGCGCAGTGTGGCGTAGTCAGGCGGGTAGAAGTAGGGTGAGAAGTCATGTGGAGTGAGGGGAATTAGACAAGTGAAGGGCAGTGACGTCAGTCTCACCATATCCCACTAACTGTATTCTGTGTATATTCTATTTCTATGTCACCTTGTCCTACTTAGTCGCAGTCGCCATTGTCAATTTTGAATGAATAGTCGCCTTACGCAACACTGGATCCCTGTCATCAACCCCCCAATTCCCCAGTCTGAAGTGTGGAAAGTCAAGCAGATGAATCCAGAACAGTTCGCCTAGTCACATTCACTCCTTCTCCCCACTCCTCCGCTTAGTCAATAGTAGAAGTACCTGTGCACGTACACGCAATGTGATGCGAAGATCTCCATAAGTTCACGACTCGTGTTGCCACCCATATTGGTTGCGTATACGCCACTTCGCAGATTTTTCTCGATAAGTGAACATGGGGAAGTGGAGATTAGATGCAAATTCACAGCTCTATGCGTGTTTTCAGACTTTAGTCAATAAGGCCCTCAATCTCCTGCTTGGTGAGAAGTGGTATAACTGATTAATGCCACCATATAAAGACAATCTACTAATGTTATTTCCACATAACTATGTATCTGTGATATGATGTATATGTATCACTTTGTATAGTGAAAATGTGATTGTGATATTGTGTTTATATTAATTCCGTGCACTTGGCGATCAGGTGTTCTAGGCAAATTGAGGGTTAAATGAGAACGTACGAAAACATTTTGTAAGTGAATGAGCATTATATCGGTATAGGAAACAAAGCGTCATCCTTTTATTCCAAAGGGTGGTCTGCAGCATTTGCTACATTCTTTAGTCCTTACTGATATCCTGCACAGAATGAATGTTTAATTAAGGTTATAAGGTAACAGCAATATAATAATATTAATAATGTCAATTCCATCAGCTGGAAAAGTAAATGTTTATCAATTAAATAAATATTACTTTTTAGTTTCTTTTTTTCAAAAAAGTTACACTGTAATTATTATTATAGACTCGCGGTACAAAAGTAACACAGTTTATAAGGCTGCGTTACTACACAAAGCAGGATAACAGACATGGAGGATGAGTGGACGGGCAGGGATAGTTTGCCTTTAATAAGCGCAGGACATAACATAAATCTCTGTCTCGCCATGAGCGTCTAGAGGCCTCGTTTAAGCCTTTAGCTTGCAGGGAAATCTGTTGTTTCAAGCAATTAGGACCGGTCCCTTATATGTTTTAGTTAATTTTACAGAATTGTTAGCAAGAGTTGATTTTGTAGCTTCGGGGCTTGTACTGGCGGAGGTGATGGAATCAGGTAAACAAAGACTCGAGGCGCAATAAGAAAACTTAACGTCTTACAGATCCGCCGGCGTCTTTGTCTGGTTCCCTGAACCGCCATGAGATCTGTTTATTGTATCTTGTAATATCTATGTTTCATGGACACACTTTAATTTCGCTGGTATGTATTTACTTATACAGTGACAATAAAATTTATCTACATTAGTAAAAATCAGGATAAAATGGATGCGCCGAATAGAACTGGGGGTTATTTATTAGGGCAGCGAAGGATCTAACCCTTCTGCAGGATTGTTATTGGTTCAGCTAACCGACCAATTTTATGTAATATGCAGGGATTTTTAACCAATCGGCTTTAAAATCCCTGAAATTATCACCCAATCTGGTGACCTTATTTTAAATTTCAGATACTTGCCCTTTATTTTACTCTTCCCCATCGCAGTATACTCAAAAATACAGACTTCCATATAAGCCCTACAATTGCACACAACCCCCCCTTCCCCAATTATTAACCATTAATCATCCGTCGATATTCAAATTAATTGTTGCTGCAAGACATTTCAATGTTGAAGATTATTTTAAAGGGAAAGTATAGTTTATAATCTTTGCTCTGATATTTTAGCATTTATGGCAGCACAGTTGCTTTTCTCTTACATTGTAATTAAAGTTTTTGTTTAGTTTCCTGCTATTAACTCCTGATTTCCCCAAAGACGCTCTGTGGGTCAGCAGCCACAATCGTCTCCTCTTTTACCAGGCAATAAGCAAATCATTTATTGGGAAATCAGATCATCCGCATTTACTCCCACAATGCAAGTTGCAACATTTTTTTTTTTAACTTTATGAACAAACAACAGTAGGAATATCCATGATCTCAGAATTAACGTTAATAGAAAAATTAAACCCAACGATATTTAAAAAATAAAATAAAAATAACCTTTATTTTAGGCGAAATATTAAAAATAAATAAATACAATAAGAAGGAATCTTTGCTAATAGTTCCCCCTTTTCAAGAAGAGACATTTTCTCTAAAAGTTAAATAATCAGTTATCGCTTCTCACAGACAGAGGAGCTATGAAATATAAAGGATACAGAAACGCTAATATTTCCACGTTAAATTTTAACCTCTAATTCATTAATAACTGATATTTTCCTTGTTCACTGTTCACCTGAAGAGGATTTCCACAAATGTGTAATCTTTTTTTTTTACACATTTAGACCCAATAATCTCTTGTTCCTCTGGAGGTTTTGTCGGATTGCTCCGCCGCGCATCCTGTTAGCACAGAAATAGTTTAGTCATTAGGCGCCAAGTGCGCGAGGCAGCGATCATTATTTTCATTGATACGGCTGTTATAAATAGGTCTGGCTTACTGAGACAGTTTAATAAGTCTTAAAAAGTCAAAGCTGATTTGAAATAATAAGGTCTGACATTTGGCTCTTTGAAGTTTCCCGGCTACACTCACATTTTAGGTTTCCTTTTATGTACGACTCCAGAGTGAAATACAGAAAAGAAATGCACATGGCAGGAATCCGTTCTTCGTCGCAGGGTATCAAACACGGTAATGAGAATATTTAGGCAAATTAAAAATAATTTGTAGCTCCATGGAGCCCTAAGTTTGTGGGGACCGCGCATGGGGAGACGATGTCCGCTGGACAAAGAACCTTAGCACTTCCCCCATCCACACACTCCCTCGTAATATTCAAATGTCATTAATGATTTCAGCCGTGTCAGAGAAGAAAGAGATGATGCTACAATATGTAAATATCTGATGACTAGATTTGTAAATAAGGAAGGAAATGACGCAAAGGTATTTGGAAAAGTGTTAGGGCCCTCTAGAAGTGACTAAGAGGTAAACAAAATTCATGGAAATACCGCTAATGTAATGTAAGGAAGCAAGAGCATTATGAAAACCATAGAAATATACTGTATCTTTCACTAACAAAGAAAATGTGTCTGGAAAGATAGTTAGATTCTATATATGCAAAGTAAAATGGAAGAGATCGACTGCACCTCAAGTCTAACCACAATCGCTTACAGTCCATGGCAATTGGCAACAAAAGACCTGTATCCCAGGGGATACAGAACCATTGAGAATGTTAGCTTCCAGAAGCATAAAGATCTGTTGGAAAGATTCTAAGATCTTATGTTGCTTTTCAGAAAATAAGTTCCTGTAAGGATATGAAGTTGATAAGGTTTTGGAGATTTTCTAAAGATTAGTTTCCATTTACTAAGGGTTATATTTATGGATGTGATGGATCTTATGGGAAGTTTAGCTCTCCGAAGGTTACTAACTTGTTAGGATGGTTAGCTCCCAGGATGTTACAGAACTATTGAGAAGGTTGGAGTCTAGGACGTTATCAGCTGTTGGGAAGGACAGATCCTAGAAGGTTACAGAGCTGTTGAGAAGGTCAGATCCTAGAGGGTTACAGAGCTGTTGGGAAGGTCGGATCCTAGAAGGTTACAGAGCTGTTGGGGAGGTCGGATCCTAGAAGGTTACAGAGCTGTTGGGAAGGTCGGATCCTAGAAGGTTACAGAGCTGTTGGGAAGGTCGGATCCTAGAATGTTACAGAACTGTTGGGAAGGTCGGATCCTAGGAGGTTACAGAGCTGTTGGAAAGGTTGGATCTTAGAAGGTTGCAAGCTGTTGGGAAAGTTGGATCCTAGGAGGTTACAGAGCTGTTTGGAAGGTTGGATCTTAGGAGGTTACAGAGCTGTTTGGAAGGTTGGATCTTAGGAAGTTACAGAGCTGTTGGGAAGGTTGAATCTTAGAAGGTTACAAGCTGTTGGGAAGGTTGGATCCTAGGAGGTTACAAGCTGTTGGGAAGGTTGGATTCTAGGAGGTTATAAGTTGTTGGGAAGGTTGGATCTTAGGAAGTTACAAGCTGTTGGGAAGGTTACCTCCCAGGAAATTATTAGCTCTTGGTAAGTTACTCCCAGGATGCTTTGTAACATTGTTGGATCCTAGGAGGTTATGAGCTGTTGGGAAGGTTGGATCCTAGGAGGTTATGAGCTGCTGGGATGGTTAGCTCACAGGAGGTTATGAGCTGGTGGGAAAGAAAGCTTCTGGGATGCAGGTATTGAGAAGGCTAGCTAACATGAGGTTACAAAGCTGTTAGCATAAATAACTCTAAGAAATCTCCTAGTAGGTTTGAGAGCAAATTAATTGAGAAGAGTCAGTTATGGAATTGTTACAAAGAACAGATTTCTTGAGGACAAAGAACTGTTAAGAATGTTTATTTTGACAATGTTACAAAGGAAATGGGAAGGACATTTTCTGTTAGGTTGCTGAGGCCGCTGGTGCTGAAAGTAGAGGAATTGTTTGCAGATAGTAATATGCCATCTTCATGGAGGTTGTGGGCCCTTCAGAAGGTCTAGATTTTGGAGGTTAGGAAATATCATACTGTATATTATATTATTATATTGGGGTTGCTCCCCATTCTTCTTCACGTTGTTGCTCTGCTGAAGGACACCATTGCCAGGTCTAGTGTACATTTCACTGCTGGTTTGTGTTAGGCAGGAATGTGAGTGTAAATTCAGGGAATTTCTTCCCTTATCATAGATTTCCAGCAGTGAGAGGGATTCCAGCCATTCTTTCTCTGATTGATCTCTTCATTTAGCAAATCTTAGCTCCTTTCAACACCACTCAGTTCATACAAAGGAGCCATCACGGGTCTCACCTCTGCATCTTCCTCTGACCTCTCCCTTTGTAGTTGACCTCATGCGCATCAGAAAGAGAAGATTTATACTCACAAGGTTGTCAGGCGTCTGCTCCGTAAAGCTGATCTCCCTAGAACATCCCATTATAGGCCCATCAGGTAGAACAGGAGAAGAAACACATTTCTGACTTTCTGCTGATTGGTTAAATCTCTTTTAAGTTTATTAAGATTTTTATGATGAAAAAAATAATGAGGTTTACATCTTTTTTACAATTTTTTTTTAAATGCACATAAACTATGGGGTGTATATAAAGAAATGAATATATGGCGCAGAATTTTGCATATTGGAGCAGCCCAAATCTCCGAATTTTATGTCCATATCCTTGGCCATTTTACAAGCGACAGCGTAGCCCACATCGTGCTTGTAATTGGCTAAGATGAAACTTGGATAGTTCTGTACTGGTATATAATAAAGCCAAGGGGAAGGGTCCCTAATGTGCTTTTATTAATCTGCTGTAGAAAGCCGAGTTCCTGCGGGAAATGCTTATTGGTTGCTCCAACTCCAGCATTGATTCACAGTATATTCCCTACTCACTTTATTTATGGTATTTATATAGTGTTGACATTTTAAGCAGCGCTTTACAGATTATTGGGGGTGGCATAAAAGCTCCCATGATGCACTGGGTAGAATTGAAGCAAGGACCCCGTCGCTACAAATCACTCACTGATACACTTCACCTCCCTTAATCAGTATTTGTATGGAAAGTCCCTGAACACAGAGGAACTCAATTGTCACTACATCTGGATTTGACATGAAAAGGAATTTTCTGGAACCTCTGTCATATTGGGGGACCCTGTGATTGGCTACAGTGACAAAAGTTTATAAAGATATTAGAGGTAACTGCCAATAATTTTATAAAACCACATGACCTTTCATATCATTCCTTTATATGGTCCAAGAACCCTTATAATATACAGTAGGGAGTACATTATCCCTTATAATACATGAGCGGACTCAGAGTTCCTGTTTAACTCAGCCATGTACCTTTATATGGTCCCAGAATCCACCAGTGCTTCTAATATCCTTATAATGTATCCCTTATAATACATGAGCGGTACTCAAAGTTCCTGTATAACGCAGCTGTGTATCTTTATATGGTCCCATAATCCACCAGTGCTTCTAATATCCTTATAATGTACAGTAGGGAGTTCATTATCCCTTATAATACATGAACGGAATCAGAGTTCCTGTTTAACTCAACCTTGTACCTTTATATGGTCCCAGAATCCCTCAGTGCTTCTAATATCCTTATAATGTACAGTAGGGACTATATTATCCCTTATAAAAAAAAATCCATCTATATAAAATGCAAGATGAGAAATTTTAAATAAGAACAAAAAATTACATTACTCCGCTAATCTATAGAAATAAATAATTTCTATGTTTCAGTAAAAATTAAAAAATAAAATAAATTAAGCATAAAATCTAAATTTATCAGCATGTTTGTATTTCATTTAAAAATAGCAGTATATTATCTACAGGAATGCTGACTATGATTGCAGACACTTTACACTCTGGAGTTAAATATATTTCTAACTAAATGATTTGCCTTAAGCCACTGTGCTGTTTGCAACTAGAAGGAGGATTAAACTGATTTAATAGAATAAGAGAGTGCCGCCCTCTCCTCATTACACGACGATATCCCTTTAAAGGACAAATTATAATGTTGTATTGGTAATTGGTGGTTTTATGAAGAATCTTCTGTTATCAGGCCAAGCCAATAAAGTAATATATTCTCCTAATTGTTAAAATTAGATTCTTTGTTTTTATTGCATAACAAGTATTTTGATACCCTCCATAACAACTTACAGCTTCTTAATTTCGCTTCACTTGCTGAAAGATATAATTACTAAATAAATTGCCTTTTCTGCTGAAATATTACCCAAAAACATTTCCAAGCTGTGTTGTCTTTCAAAGGAAAACTTGTGCAAATGTGTTGCAATTATAACCTACTTAGTCATTCTGTGGTTGCAAATACGGCCTGCAGTCTCAAAACAGCAATCAGCCGTGCTAAGCGAAGTCTTGCGTTAATTTCAATTGTGCTGGGGCCGAGCGCCGGTTCTGAGACTGGGGAGAAGATTCCTCATCTTGACTCCCTTTGAAGGTTAAAGTGTCACTTGCTCTTGACCTTGACATTTGGGAAGTTTAACGACCTTGATGATGACCTTCCATTTTGTAAGATGCTTTTCCTTTAGTGTTTCCTTATAGTTTTGTGGATGCCATCTGCTGGTCTTTCAAGATATATTCTCTTGACCTTAAGGATGTCAAGTCTTTATGACCTGTAACCTTGAGTGTACTCTTGTAACAAGAGGGTGTTGCTTTTTGACTTGGAGCATCTCAATACAGATATCTACCGGTGTCTTAGACCATAGTATCTTCTGCTTACATATTTTATGACGTTCTTTACCATGACATGTATTTATTGGAGCATCTAGTGCCTTCCTTTGGGATCTGAAAATAAACTATTTTTGGTTGGCCGCAGATGTCTCACCTATTAAAAAACTTAATATTTTTTTTTATTTAGACTTTAAATATATTAGTTCGTGATGACTTTGAGGATATCATCTTCTCAGTTGGGCTGTCCTCCAGATCCCCTTACTCGAAGAGTGTTGATGGGGGAGGGGGGGTGGTTAATGATTACCTCCCAAATGAAGTATTATTAAAACATTTAGATTTACGGCTATACTCATTTTAAATACTTCTCAAATCTTTGCTAATTTTTTTTTTCTTTCTTCTACACATACACATCAGTATGGTTTCTAATTAGGCTTCAGATGTGTGTGTTAATGTTTATGTAAATCTGTATGTAAATTCGCCAGTCTTGCTAAATACGTTGGTATCGCTATTTAAATTATGGGATTTTTTTTTTTTTTTTGTCTAAATCTAAATGAACGCAGATATATTTGTGGAATGCTTTTAAACTATACTTTTTTTTTTTTTTTAATAATATTTTTTTTTTGTACTATTTGTTGTTTTTAAGGTACATAGGGAAACATATGCGGATGGTTGTATTAAAGATCGACAAGAGAGGGATTTAGAATTAAGGTTGACAGAGAGAGACAATGCATTTTGGGAAACCTAGTCCCCAGTGACATTATGCTTGTGTAACATTGTGAACAGATACCACTGTTAAGCCAGTTGTGTTACCTGAAGCTAAACAAGCATTGTTAAACCCCAGTGTGCATGTATCGTACATTAAAATGGCCGGCCTTTGAGACGAGTGCTGATTTTACATTTTAGAAAGGTTTTGTAGACAGTTGGCAGAAGATATATTATTTTTTCAGCGTTCTTCCATTTCACTTTGTCTGCGCGGAGATTTGAAATTCCACGGATCTACCAAGACAAATTTGCTGACTGTACATTTGATTTCATCTGTGACCAATGTAAATTTGCCCACTCAATTAGGAGGGCCTTGCCAAATGTAGACATGACATAATGTGCGCTGATTGCTCTAGATTACCTGGGACCATTCCAACAAACGCTGGTTTCTGAAAATCTATTCCAAAGATTTATATCTGGAAAAACCTACATCGAACATACCAGGCAGTGAACTGTATAAACCATTAACCAGCTAAAGCATGTCACCAACAATCCAATGTTCAACCAGGACTCTGTCATTCATAACCCACTTGCACAATACTTTTATTTTTTGGGGTGGGAGAAATACGGCTCAACTTACTGAATTTCCATCGAGGAGTTCCAACAGGCCAAGTCCCAATAGCATTGAATGTGAAATTGGGAAGAGCGGGGAATAGCATAGCTCTCTAGACTTGTCCATGGAAAGGTTAGAGAAAACTCTAAATAGAAAGAGCTGACATTTTCACCGGGGATAATGTTTAGTGCACTTTCTTATGTCTCCGTAATCAAAATGGACACTAATCACGATGTTGGTTTGGACTGGTTCCTGATTGGCTGATAAAATAGCAGGGAAATTAGGTCAGAATATGTCGCAAATAGAAATAGTCATTATATATATGGGCAGTTTTAGGCCGCGCCATAGCAGGAAATTTCCAGGAAAAAGTGTTTTTTAACTATTGCGTTGGGGTATTTACTAAAGTTTCCACCAGTCAATGTAGGGGAATCGGACTATTTTTTATCAGTAGTATCGGAAAATATATTGGGTAAAATAGTTTTCCCTGCCTGCAGGCTGGTGTAAAACCCATAATTCCCCATGGACTTGGTCTCGCGCAGTCCGAAAAGGTTTTCCATGGAGAAAAGACATCGATGTCGCTTTGTATTAGAAAATCGCTGCATCCTCCTGTCACCTAATCCGCATTTATCCATTTGTACAGTTATCCACAGTTTGTTTCAATGGGAATTTCTTTTTGTTTAAATCAAAACATCCAGACAAAGTGAAAATTACCAGCGAAACAGGGTGAAACTGATCGAAATGGTTTTAGTAAATAGGCCCCTTGCTTGTCCGTTCATTTTACAGACAAAAGAAATGCTATTTAAGCAAAAAGGGGAAATCAAAACAAGACTGAATTTACATTAAGGGGGTTATTCACTAAAGTCCAAATTGTCGCGTATAGGTGTGAATTCGCCAGATAGAGACAGTCGCAATAGGCTGCTACTGTCACAGTCGCGTCTTTATAATGAGAATATTGTCGCAGTCGCTACTTTATTATGGGAAAATTGTCGCGACTTTACAATGTCGAGGATTTGCTATGGGAATCCGCTGTTTGAGAATTCGACAGTTGAATTCGCACCTTAGTGAATAACCCCCTAAACCTTTTTCTATCACCATTGGACAGACTAGAATAATATGTGACTATTACTGACCGTGCAGTTTCTATGCAGCCTTAATAGCGTGGCCTCTTATAAAGAATAACCTTTGCTAAATATCCCGTTCGTTATCCTGTTAGTTGTCCTTATTCTGTGATTATTTTTCCCTCTTTATAGATTCCACTTGTGTGGAGAAAATTCTCTCTAAAGACTGGAAAGACAAAATGGATCGATTGAACACGGGTGAACTTCTCAGCGACATTAAAGGTAAATTTTCTCTCTTAAATGTCATACTTAACCCATCCTATCTACTATGAACGTTATGATAATATTTTTAAAGTGAAAATCAGAGGATAAAAATAAAGAATTGGATTTTATAGTAAGGGGCGTGTTGCACCCATTCAGGGGTTATTCACTAAAGTCTGTACTTTTGCATATAGGTGTGAATGTGCCAGCTAAAGACAGTCGCAATAGGCTACTACTGTCGCAGCTGCATCTTTATAATGACAATGTTGCAGTCGTGACTTTACTATTGAAAATTGTCGTAGTCGCAACTTTAAAAATCGTTGTGGTCGCGCCTTTACAATGGAGAAATTGTCGCAGATTTGCTATGGGAATCCGCTGTTTGAGAATTTGACGGACAAATTCGCACCTTTGTGAATAGCCCCCTCAGAGTGGGGTCTTGTATAAATGACATCATCATGGCGTTTGCGCATCTTTTTGAACCAACCAAGTTATTTGTGATTTTTTTGGCCATCTTTCTCCTGATTTTTGGTTGAAAATCAGTTAGAAACGGGGGCAAAAAGGTTGAAAAACATACTTCATAAAACCGCTTCCGACTTTAGTAAATTTTTGCCTTAGTATGTTACACTGTGAACCAAGGATCCAGTTGTACTAATATAATAAATGTAATAACCCATATACTGTGCACCTACAGTACCCATAACCCTCGGTGGCTAAGCTAAAAAGACATCAGGCTTATGGTTTACCCTGTTGACTACGACATTCCCTCCTATAGTAAACTGTAGGGCAAACTCTCCGTCACTCTGGAGGTAGATTGGTATTATATATGACTATGCCTCTTATGTTGCTATTTAAATGGTTTCTCCAAGCATAGCGCCAGTTTGGATATGGAAGGTGGGTTTTGTAGTCATTTTCTGCGCTGCTGTAAGTGTGCATCGGTGATTTCTTTCTAATTTATAGTGAAGCTGGTCATGTTATCTCCTTATTGTCGGTTCCTGTCCATTTGGAGAAGTCCCACTGGGTCAGTACCCGTACAGCGTTTAGCTCCCGCTGCATTTTCCCATTTACGCCATTGTTTTTGGGAAGACTTATTTGCGTTAGAGAGAGGCCTCGGAATGTGTCTGTACACAGATTTAAATGACGGCTGTTAAAGTGTACGGAGCCCTTTGACTTCCATGCAGCTGTCATTTTTCACTCCTGCTTAAAGAGCATTTTTTTTTTGTTTGCTGGAGATTAGCATGCAAATTAGCTGCAACAGTAATTAGCATAAAAAATAATGTAGTTACCGCAAGCATTGTGGATCATTTCCGTCTGCCATAAACACTTCGGCATGCAAATTCTCTCTGCTGACATATTTCTCAACATTTTTATTCTATATTAATGTAAAAGAGACATTAGTCGCTTTTTTCCTTTCGGCGGTTTCTCGGGTGGCGTATATGTCTGTTTTTTCCGTTACGCGCTAAATATGCTGTAGATTGTAAGCTGTCACGCACAGGGACCTTGGGTAAGGCTTCCAGCGATGGGTTCGCAAGGATAGGATTTGTAGCAGAACAGAGCTTTAAAGATGGTCATTTGTAAGAAATTCACAATCACAATTGTTTATTAAATATTGTAGTTTAGCCATTATTGGCCATAGGTGGGGTTTGTATAGAATATGTTAAAATAAAAGTCCTCTTTAATCTCACCAAACTCCTCCACCTTCTCAATGATGGAAACCCTTGAGTTTGGTTTGGGCGTAGAGGTCTGCTTTGTGTTATCCCATATGCTTAGGTGGTACAGTTATGTGCTTTATCTTTAGTGTTGTATTAGTGTCCAGCCAGTGTGGGGGTATAGTGGCCAGCCAGTGTGGTG
>WMED01015315.1:0-13694 GCA_019650415.1 Pipa parva | reverse complement strand
ATACATACACACACCTTCAAACCCATTTTTCCACTTGATAAACCTTGTTACTAAAGCAGTTTGTTTATTTCTCATGTACTTTCTATTTTCAACTCTTCCTTGTGCCATTGTCACCTGGAATGTTTTAGTGTAGGTATGTAGTGACAGACAAAAGAAAAAGTAATGTTCTCTACTAAATTATGTGATACAGTGTTACCAGGTCTCAGAAAATTCCATGAGTTTAATGTCTACATTTTCTATGATGAAATATATAGTAGACTGAAGATAGAATAGGTTGTAGACAGAAGCCCTAGTTAGCGCTGTCTTTTTTCATTGATTGCACAGAAAATCCTTCACTGCCGTTCAATAATGTTTCAGAACACGCATGACTGCTAAAACTCTGATTTCCTGTCAAGTATTTACACACTAAAAAGGCATGGTAGTATTTGAAGGGTGTCAAATGTGGCTGTTTATAAGGCTATAAAATTACAGAAGGTTTCATATGCTTCCACTTTGTCTGCGCGTTGGTCCACGGCATAATGCCCATCCTTGAAGTACTTTGCATTTAAATAAATAAAGGTATTGTATATATATTTTAGAACATTAAAAATACCCATATAGAATTTTCACCAGAGATTTGCAAGAAAAATTAAAAAGAGAATCAAGCAGTTCCTTGCGTCTTGGATTTTAAAAGGGACACTATAGTGCTGATATAACTGCACACATACATAAAAAAAACTCCTTTATACTAAGCCGATTGCTCATACAAAGAGTTAAAAAAAAACATTTAGGGAAGAAATAATACTTGCCTTTTGTTTTCCTAAAATAGTTTTCCTGAGAGTTGACATTTACCTCTCCCTCTCCTTTCTGCGATGCTGAGAAGAAAAAGCTCCCTGACTGCTGTTGGTTAAGCAGTGTGCTGACCTTTTGACTGCATAAATTAAGCTTGTTTACATTCAAAATGGCAAAAATGTCTGAGGGAGGGTAACTTTTTATGGAAAACTGGCCAGTACACATTACACACACATTTCCTGGTGCAGGAGTTGCTGCCTGCTCAAACATTCTGCATCACATGAAACAACTACTGGGGAGAAACTTTTCTCACTAAAGTATAGTACTGCATATGTAAAGATGTCATTTGAATATAGTTCCCCTTTAAAACCTAAAGAATTATGAATTTATCCAATGTAATAGATTCTGATCTAAATATTCCAGTGGATCAGTGTACATGCAAACAGCTTCTGTACCTCTCCAAGATTACTGCAATTCATTCTATCAGGAAGGCAGACTTAATTTAGCTTCTTCCTTTTTAGATTTATGCAACTAGGATAAAATGTAGCCCTGGGCTAAGTTACAGCACTGCATTAGAAAAGAGTGGTATATTTCTATAAAGCTCATGTATGCTCCAATTTTAATACAGATGAGAAAACTATCTCATTTGGGCCAGTGAACTGTTACAGGAAATGAACCATCCCTTAGATTGCTTTGTTAAACCCTGATGGAAGCTTTTCACTGACTAAATTATTGGCATCTTGATAATACCAGGGTATAGGAGAACACGTTTAACTTGAGATTGTTTTTCTTTTCCGTTCTAGTTATCAGTGTTGGGTTCCTAAGCTAATATATCCGGTTTTAAAGAGACACAATTAAGAAGGCAATTAAGGGAACTGAAGCAGCAGTGCAATGATCAGTTCTTAAGAACAGAGGCAAACAATGTTGAAGGAAAACAGTTATCATTATACAATTCCTCTTTTTTTCTCAGATCCTATTTTCCACACCATTATTTTAATGAGTGCTGTGAAGTGTTCTGTTACTTATGCTCAATTGTTTCCGAAGTTTATATTTAAAAGTAAAGTGGATGCACTTTTCTATGGAGGATCTCTGTTGTTTCTCCAGACAAATTCAGGTATGTCAGGCACTAAAATACAATATTGATGTGCTTCAAATGAATCCAGGGAGACATATGTTTGCATGCTGGTCATTTATAATTAATTATTGCTGGGCTCATCATCAATATTACCTTATCTTTAACCTTATCCTTCTATTGTTTACAGCAACCCCACTTTGTATACATAGGATTATACAGAATAATTTACCGCTCAACTAGTCTTTCTAAAGTTGGTTGTACACTGTGCAATTTTCCACAAAAAAAAATGTATGTCTTCAGATTAATGGACCTGTAGACAAAGAACCAAATAATTTGGGGTTTACAACATTAGACTGGATTTTTTTTTATAAAGGTTTTCTCATTTAAGTCTAGCAAAGTCAAGACTATATATAATGGGGGCTGTTTATTAAAGGTCAAAAGTATTTTGTCTAGTTAATTTTTTTTTTCTATTGTTGTTGTTGCCTATTTAAAAGGCAGTTCAAAGTTAATTATAGTGCCCAAAAGTGTTTGCCTGCTTGAGACTGGCAAAAACCATTATTTTCTATGGGGCCTAGCCCTAAAGCTATCACTTATACCCTGACTGAGATGCCTTAAAAAAGAACACCCCTGGTGAAAGAAAACCCACTCTCTCCTTATGGAGCTCAATACTGCCCAGATAGATATCATAATTTTCACTGTCACTAGCCTAGAGTGAGCTAACAAAGAGCTTCTGTCTCTAGCTAGACTAATCCAGTCTCTTCTCTTCCCTCCCTGGAAGAGGGACTGACTTCCTCCTGCATTGCATTCTGGGAGCTATCTCTCTTCTTTAATTTACCATGCATTATATTGAAACACTAGATTACTAGTGACATCTACTGGCAGAAGTGAGCATCTGCAAGCTTTGCTATATCAACAGACTGCAGTCATTTCCAGTATACACTTATAATTCCCTACATATATATATCTCCCATCCTTTCCAGGAATCATAGATCTTGGGGTGTAAGTGCCTAAACATCTGCATTTAATTTACCACCTCCTTAGAAAAAAACAACTCTTCCACCTTCTTCATGCTCCATCTCACCGTTGTCATGTAGATTCAGAGTACACGTGATGTAGAAGAAGGGGAATGTTTTTATTATTTGTTTTTCAAATAATGAATAGATTTACAAAATAAAGTATAGGGATATATTTATATACAGTATGATTCTATCATATGTTCATTGAGAGAAGACACCCTCCCAGAGAATAATTAAAGTGCAGTTTTTGTTGTTATTTGATGAGATTTCCTTTAAAGTCTTCTTGTACATCCTGTGGTTGTTTAGGACCAGACAAACATTAGCAGTTATTGTAACATATAAATAAACCAAGGTACATATATTCATGTGAATAAACTATTTTTTTTCTGCTGTTTTCGTTACGCTAATATTTATTTCAGTACAATCAAGCTTAGCTGCAAAATCTTGTGCTAATTTCTTTTTTTTAGTCAGCAGAATCCTGCAAATACCAGTTTCATTTGTTCATTTCAAAAATGAACATTTACAAAAATAATCTTGTGTTTTACATATTTTTTACATTGAAACGTTAATCTGAATACCTGACATCCGATTATATTCAATATTCCATAAGATTTTCATGAAAATATTCTCTATTTTTTTTTCAGGGAAAACAGTTATCTAAATGTTTTCTTTAAAAATGCATAACACACAAATTTGCCTAATTTTTTCTTGGGGGGGGGGGGGGGGGGGGGGGGCTTAAACCTAAAAGCCAACATTAGAAAAAAAAACATGAAGCTGTTGTTGATTTATAAATTATCTTTCTAGACCAAAGCTTCTCTTCCCATGTGTTCTCAGCTCAGCTGATGTGAAGTATGTCTCTTGTGCTTCCTGGTCGCAGCTATATTTTAAAGGTTTACTGCAAAGAGTTCAAGCATAACTGCAGAATAAGCATTTCTTCCAGTTTCTTTATTTTCAGTAATCTGTCTTCCGCAGTAATCATCTCGCTCTGTGCAAATCTCATTTTTTGTCTATTACTGTACATCAGTAATCAATTTTAATTGATTTAAAATGATTTTATGATGGGTTTCTCTTCTATGTATTATATTTGCCTGTGTCTGTGAATATAAATTAGGTCTATCTCTGTCATATTTTCTATGTAACCATGGGATGTTATAGATATGGATATCAAACCAATAGCATTCAGGAAGGGAATCAGCAATCAAAACACAAAAGCTCTGTGCAGCAGTGATTTTCTGTAGATGAGAGTTCTGTGTATTGCATTATGAATATTTTTTTTTGTTCTCCTGTAAGATAAAATCTATTTCTATATCTAAAATGACTGTAAAAGTCTGAATACAAACCAGTTCAAAAATTCATAATAGAATAATTTAACAGGGAAATATAGCTAAGTTTAAGTAGGGATTGGCAAGGTCAACAGCATTGTTAGATTTTCAGATATCCGTGGCTTCACAATATTTTGGTACTCAAACAATACTTCATGAAGTGAAGTTAGCACTTGAGGTTTTCTTGGGCATGTGATATGTGTGACCATATTCTTCTCAAGATGTAATAGTTTTTTTTACCATGATTCACTATCCAGACTGTAAAGCTTTAATGCATCCAAGGTAACCACTTGATAGGAACATTCAGGCCTGTATAGTTTATTCATCCCGCTTTACCATATACTCTTATGAGTCATTGTGGAAGATACCTGCTTTTTCTTCCCAATACACATATTTTTTTTTACTGCAGATTTCACAGAGGGATCTCACAGAAGCAAACATTTCTAGTTCTAAATAAGGTAGATCTAAGCGCCCACTCTATATTTGTCCATCATGGAACACATTCACCTCTCAAAAGTCCCTCCTAATAGACCCCATACTTCCCTGGGCCCTTACACATATGTTTTTGTATCACTATCTAATTGAATAGTCCAATAAAAATCCTAAAGGAAGTATCAAGCTGTAAGTATCAATCTGGTCAACATCTTATTTTCTCCAAAAGAAATCTGCAATACCAGGATTTATATAAGTAACATAAGGTGAAATAATCAACAATTTTTAACATGGTCCATTGCAAAAAACAATGAACAAAGGAACTGGAACATCCTATTTAATAAGAATATGGGGTACATAAAAGGAACAGTGCTTACAAATGCCTCTCTGTTTCTTCTTTGTTTTTTTTCTAAATGCTTGATCGTTAACTTTCTAAAACCATATTTAAAGTGGACTGACACATCAGTACTTCCGTGATGTTGACTTTCAGTTCACACATCTTGTATAAGTTAGCTATTTTTTTTCTTCCAAAGAGCTAGCAATTTTTTGTACAGCATTACATTTTTAAGGCTTACTTTTTTGAGAGAAAGTCCAGTCATGTTAATAGTCACATTCTTTATACACCATAATATTTATTTTGAGGAATTGTGCAATACATTGATTCGCTTGTGCACTTCCAGAACCACCCCAAATCATTGATTTTTATCTATGGCAAGCAGAAATGCATTCTCTATTCCAACAGAATGGCATGTCTAAAGCTTGTGTGAATACTCTTGAATGAATCTAATGAACTGAAGTAAAACTATATTATTTATAATGGGATTTACTTCAACACATGTCTTAATTATTGATGTAACTCCAAGTATCATGCATAATTCATGAATCATTCCCGGCAGACACCTTAATGTGCTTTCTGGACAGTGCTTCATACATTTTCAAGAACATTTCAATGGTCACTTATTCTGACATGTGCCATTTTCAACTCATGAAGCAATTATTATGCTTATGTAGTTTAATATTGCCTTCATTGGGAATATCTGAGGAACACTGCAGGTCAACTTGTTTAGTATAGTATTGATTAAAGCTATAAAACAATGCATACCAAACAATGTCATGTTAAAAGTCACTTTGTCATGGTACTTTCTAAAAAAAAAAAATATATTGTACATGCATATTCAAGCAGGTTTCTCTTGAAACATATGGGAGTACTGGTGAAACAAAATCATACCAGAGAACTGGCTGACTGAAACAGTTAAAGATATGCTTTTACAGAGAAGCAATGCTGCAAGGCTCATAGAGAAAATAACAGAGAATAGTTTATGGAAGGGATGAGATGAAAGGATGAGATCTGAGAGCTAAATGTAAGATGAAGGAAGGTGAGGAAATGAAACTCAATAGATAAGAATTATTTGTTTTACGGTCATCCTCTTTCTTTCGGAGACAGTATCTATGCCGCTGCCTATCCGTCAGCATAAGAGAAATATAAAGAAGATGGATGATACAAAAATGCCTTTGGGATATACAAAAGTACTGATTAAAAGGGTCAACAAAATTGAAAACTATTTGAAAAAAAAAATTAGCATTTCTTTATACCTTTTAGTAGGAACAAGATGCAGTGAGGTTCCATTAAAGCAAGCGTGCGGCTGGTTAGCATGGTTATACAAGGTAACAGACAAATTAGCTGTGGTAAATAATGTAAAAGTGGGAAACGCTGATCATTCACTAAATGTATCCTACATTTTATTCAGCATATTACTGCGATGTGATGTCCCCTACAACAATCAAATACTATTTTCATGTATACAAAAAGGTAAGGGTTTATTTCCAGCGATCTGGAAATATTGCTTGAAACTGATGCTATAAGATTCAAATCATTTCTATCAAACCTTGTAAAGCTAAAGGTAATTTAAAGATTTACTAAGACTCTAAGTCAGACTTGGCATTCCAATCATTATTACTGCAGTAGAATCACATTTCCAACTGTTTTCTGCCATCTGTACTTTCACCTTCTAGAAAGACTCTTCTCATAATTATTTCTCCTCTGCCATGACATAATCTAGAGCACCTCAGTTTCCCAATCCACTTACTTTTTTTTTTCTCCTAAAGATATTTGATTATTCCCATCATGAACTGGATGATTTTTCTTTGGAATAAGTACCTTTTAGCCGTGTATTGCAGAGGAATGGCAGTTGCAGAATCAAACAAAGCGAGGATGCAGTGCAGTTGGCATGTACTGAAGCAAAATTTGCTTTACAGCCCTAAAAAATTATTTTTAAAATTGCCAGAAGAGTCTGGGCAATTGCCAATGGCAGCATATAAGGTTTTTTGGGGGGTTTTAACTCACAAAGCACATTTTTAAACAAGTAAATCCATAAAAAAGATACAGCCATTGGGACTAATATTTATTTCATGCCAAAATTATTTTAAATTCACCGTAAAGGCAGGACAGAAAATAACAAAACTCAATTAGAGTTAATATCTTTAGGATCATTGCCAGTCTGAGGTATAGTGCAAGTACCCTTCCCCTTATCACAATTTCTGTTGATGTTGCCTATTGCATTTAGTCATGGAACATGTGAAAGGGCTCAACCTATGGGAAATTTCCACCTATGTGTTTTGACTCCACCCTGTGTGTCTGTATGTGGGGAAAATGGCATAATATATTTTCTGTTTTAGAGCAGGTGAGATGAAGATATGTCCAATATCTCAAATAAGTAAGTAGAAGTGCACACCAAAAAATATATATTTTCTGCTCTGGTGGTGGTGCTAAACTCCAGGATGTGGGGCAGACATCACGGTAGATGCAGCATTTAGAAGAGTAGAATTTGCACACACACACACACACACACACACACTAATGGTGAAGTTTCATAAACTCAAAAAGACCTGATAACATCTTTTCGATTTTATTCACACGAGATCTTGGCTGTTTCTCTCAGTAAATATCGATCGATATTTACCGATAAAAACGTTTCGATTGAGTATTTCTGCCTAATTTTTGATGGAAAGATAGCCATACTTTACATTAGTAGTATGGTTACCTTTTCAGCAAAAAAACATTGCTGAATAAACTCGTGGTATCACAAAGATGGATAATCTTGTGAGATAATCTGGAATAAACATGAAAAGATTAAATCAGGTCTTTTCGAGTTTATTACATTTTTCCCTTAAAGCAGGCACTTTACAGGTTCTGTAACCTGCACTAATTTTCTATTAAAAGGTAAAATACCTACTCTAATTAGGACAAAATTTATCAAACTTGGAAATACCTCTCTGGGTCTTTCCAAGTTTACACAGTGATATCTCACATAGTTCTCGTAAGGTTTTTTTTTTAGATTGAGTTTTTCCTTCTCAATTTTTCTAAATTTTCTATGGAAAATGGATGTAATGTATGGCCACCTTTGTGGCATGTCCAATATACCCAGCCTCTACTGGATTATGCATAGGGACCTAAGGACAGTGAGAATCCTGATAGGAGTTAGCAGGTGGCACAAACCCCAGTAATAATAACAATAATAATAATAATAATAATAATAAAAAAAAGACCTTTGGGTCACAAAAGTTTCCAATTCTAGTCAGGCAACCTTCAAATAAGATGTAGCTTCTGATATCCTTTACACAGAGAAGTCAGAATTTACGACATCTACTTAAGACATAACTTCAACATGCAATGTTAATTGTCTCAGCCAAAAAGGCATCTCTAAAGCGCATCAGATATGTGATTTACCCTCATATTAGAGAATACTGGCATTTTTAGGAAATAGGCATTCCTCCTCACTTTCTTTATGGCTTATCCCAAGAGCCCATCTTGTTTGGGAAGCTATACTAATATGATAGGAAACCTGCTAATAGTTTAATGAGCAATTACCATCTTTGCCATTAAAGTATCAAATTTTAAAAGAAATGCTGCAGCTTTCCTGTAATGGTTTGCATTTCCAGCCCAAGTTTATAAGCTACAGTGAAATTGCTGGTTCATCACAAATCTAAGGCGTAAAGATCATTTATTTCTGTAGTGCTGGCTTTTAAATATTCTGATGGATGTGTTGCTCATTTCACATATGTTAAATAGCTGCATATTCTTTATTAAAATAAAAGACTATTAACATTTAAATTAACCTCCATTTTGTCATTTTATTTAATTTTAGCTGTATTTGCAGGCAAATTGCATTTGACATTAATAAAGAAAAGAAAGCCATGAAGCAACTGTAAATAACCTAATGCTTTTACCTCTGTGCAGGACTGGCTCAACAAAATGTGGGGCCCAAGGCAAATGTAAATACTGGAGCCCCCTACATAAGGGAGAAGCAAAATCACTTCCAGATTAGTAATTAGGCTGGAAATCAAGCTCATTCATCATTGATGTCATTGTGAAAATGACTGCAGATGCGGGTGATTGATGCATTTATGCTCATCGTACTCTTGAGGCAGACAATTCCATTACTTCCCCTCAGCTGCATACACTGAATCCTCCTGTCATTGGGAAGTCAAGTAGAGTCTCTCCGCTCAGACAGTACAATTCCTTGAGGGCTGGGACATGTGACCTTTCTGAGACCTTACCTGGAGAATTCTGGGGAACGGCAGGTCAAGGACAGTTGCTCCATATGTGAGGTGTGCTCATTACTCACTGTCACAAAATGCAGGGCTGTATTTGCTAATGTACACAGATTATCAATATTAAATAAGGGAAAAATAAAAAGTGTATCTAATGCGGAGCCTATTCATATTTTGGGCCTTGGGTGACTTCCATTTTGTACAGCAGAAATGGAAAAAATCCCGGCACTCCAAGATGAAATAAAAATTCCTTTTATTTGTTACCACATGTATATTAAAAACATTGGCAAGGAGCCTTGCCAATGTTTTTAATATACATGTGGTAACAAATAAAAGGAATTTTTATTTCATCTTGGAGTGCCGGGATTTTTTCCATTTCTGCTGTACAAAGTCCGTGATTCTCAGAGCACCCAATTTTACTGCTTCTAACACAAGGATTGAGACAGACAAGCTGCAGCAGGCAAGTACTGCTTTATTTTCAAATGACTTCCATTTTGGTCTAGTTGTTGAACCAGTCCCGTCTGTGTTCCAAGAAGCTTACATTTGTTATAGAGACACATAATTAATGGAGTCTAAAGACACAACCATATAATATTACAATATTGTCACTTTTACTTACAAGCTTCTTGATCTAAAATAGGTGAAAAACATCCTAAGCAAAGGTAGATTATGAATTCTATCAAAGGGATAACTTCTTCCTGGTTCCAACAGGAAAACTTTATATTCACTAGAGCAACAGATTATCATTCACATTAAGCATATATCTCCTTCACCTTGTGATTTGTCAAATAGATCATCAACCCTTTCGTGATATTATCAGCTGCACCTGATTCACCTTCTTCAGAGAATACATACTCTCAGTATAGAATTCCTACCCACAGCTGTATTATTATTGTTATTATTAATTGGCTGCTTTTTTGAACTCCCTCTAGGGCTTGATACTTCACTTAGAAGCAAATGCTGTAACAGCAGTATTTTCAAAGATTTATATCTTAACCACTATCTGAAGCAGCAAGCATGGGCTATATTTATCTATAGCTTAGGTATAGAGATGCTCTTTACTTGGGAGCTCATTTAAGGCTGTGTGCCTTGCATGTATATCATAGGCACCAGAGATACTTAAATTAAATTCTTAACTCCTAATTTATATATCGCCACTTTGGATGACATTATAATAAAATGTTTAGTCCTCTTTTACACTACTATGTTAATGTGAACCTGTCAGGTCCACTTAAACTTTTTTTTTTAAGAAACAGGGAGTTGTCTTAGCTGAAGATTAAAAGCATTCAGCTAAGACTGTAGTAAAAGAAAGCAAATTCTGCTTCTTTTCGGTTTCGGTGCCCAACTTGAAATTCAAGTTGGGTTGGGCGGGGCTAAAAGGATGGCTGACATGAAAGTTCCTCCAACTACATCCTTTGTATCATGATCTAGGAGCGATCTGAATGGAGCAGCTATAATGTCAAAGATCATTTCGCTCCGCCCAACCAAATTTGAGATTCAAGTCGGGCATCTGAGCAGAAAAGAAACAGGGAGTTTGTTTCTTTTACTACAGTCTTAGCTGAAAGCTTTTAGCCTTCAGCTAAGACAACTCCCTGCTTCCTAAAAAAAAAAAAAAGTCATTAATACGTATTATTTCAACAGGGCCGCCAACAGAAATTTGGAACCCCCACGCAACATAAAAATGTCCCCCAATATCCTCAAACAACCCCTGTGACAACTTTGCAAAAACAATGCCAGTCTTCATGCCAGTGCCAGGATATGCTTCAATGTTGATCAAGGAAAATAAACCAAAATGTGTCCAACTCCAATGTCCCATACAGTGGAAATATACCCCTTTATTATGCCTTGTACAATTCAGCAGTTCCTCCCCCATAGTGCCTCACACAGTGTAGCAGTTTCCCTCCATTGTGCCTCATACAGTACCATTGTGCCCTATACAGTGCCATTGTGCCCTATACAGTGCCATTGTGCCCTATACAGTGCCATTGTGCCCTATACATTGCTTCTCCATAATGCTCCATACAGAATAGCAGTCCACCCATTGTGCCCCACACCATCCTGCAGTTACTTTCTCATACTGCCATATAATGTAGTTTTTTCCCCCCATAATTCCCTATACTTTGTATGGTTTCCCCTATTGTGCCCCATATAATGTACCAGCACACCCTAAGTACCCTAGTGCCCTCAGTATAAGATTCCCCCATATAGTGAACCACTCAGTGCATTATACCCCAATATAGTTCCCTACTCAGGGCACATTCCCCCTTATAGTGCCCTACTCAGTGCAGCAATACCACCCACATACTACTTCCATACTTAGTGCAGCATTTCTCCCATATAATGCTCCACTCAGTGAAGAAGTTCCCCCCATGTAGTACCCTACTCGGTGCAGCACTTCCTCCATATAGTGCCTCACTCAGAGCAACAGTTACACCCCCTATTATTTTAACCCCCCCCCAGATCTGCCCCTGGCTCCACCCCTAGCACCACTTTTTTTCCATGCCATCCCAACCTGTGTATTACAGATTACAAAATAAAAAAAACCATGGCCACATATATACAGAAGGTATATTTAAATCACACACACACACACACACACACACACACACACACAGGACCCCACAGTCCATGTGCTGTCCTGTATATATTGTTTTTTGGAAACAGTGTAGTATATACTCTGTAGAGTACATATAAATACATGAGAATACATGTCATTACTCATTTATATAGAGTCAGTTAGTGTGAAACAAAGAGAGCAGGGAGATGTAGGTACTATCTATTATACATGCCTATATATGTAGCCACATGGCAGATACTGCTTTTATTACACTGACTTTACTCTGGCATTGGGATCTCCTATATGTGTAAAGCAGAGGAGTCATGTTATAGGAGCAGCATCTGCAGTATCTGTCCTAATCTAGAAGCAGCAACTGTTTCATTTACTGTGCAGGAATTCTCTGCAGACACATAGCTTACACACTCCCAAAATCCACTGCCCACAGGCAGACAGGGGCAGCATCCAATAGGGATTCTGACTGCGCACAGGAGAAGGGAGGTAGCTACAAAGTGTAGAGACAATAGCTGAAGTGGGCAGGTGGGAGAGAAGAGCCTGTGTGCGGATCTGGAACTAATTTCTCCTATACTACATAGTGAAATCAGTATAAGGGATACCAGGCACCCCCCCTAAGCATGTAATCTGATGGGATCACCCACACTAATGACTCTTGTGCCCCCCTGTTGGGTAGCCCTGGTTTCAAACTCCATAGAGAACAGTGGAATTGGGGGAGGTTTGTTTAACCAACACATATAACATGGCTGCCATCAGCAAAGAGAGAAATGGACAGAACTCAGCTTCAAAGATAACCTTTTTACAAGCGTTGTATTTAAATGACTGCCAACCCAAGTGATCATTTTTTATTGTGTCATACAGTTAGCTGTTTATTGGTAATTTACAATGGATCATAATATGGAAATGAATTATTTAGATTTCAAGATAAATACCAAAAAAAATTACCCTTTTATGTAATCTAATTTACTTCTTTTATTTTTTTTAAGATAAATAATCCTTTGTCTCATACTAAACTCAGTTTTCAAACAATTCTATATTTTCAAAGCTTAATAGATAAATTTTCTTTTTTGTTTGTGTTTTTACAGCATCTGTTAAATAACACATCATATTTATTTATTTTTTTGACATTATCCCTTTGACATGACGCAAATGTCTTGAATGGAAGCAGGAAATTATCCAGAACATTAGAGACCGTAAACCTTACATTAATATTACGTAACATTTTTCAATACATTTGAAGACATGTTATTAAAGATTTCATTATAGATATAAAATTCACCATAGAAAGACAGCGTCGTTGCATGTAATGCTAATAAATATATCTGATCAGGAGATATATAATAATTTGGTCAGGGCAGTGTAGTTGATGGCTATCTAAATGTTAACACTTTGAATGCTATTCTTCATAAAAGAATCGTTTATATAATTAAGACACTAGGAAATATTTTTTTTTATTAGACTGGCCCAATGACAACAAGCAAAGAGATAATTGACATAGGACCATTGGTATTGTATTCTTTCTATAAAAGCTACACTATTATTCTACAAACTTAAACTAAAGCATGCACCCCACTTTCCTCTTTAAAAACAATCTTCTCTCACTTTTCCTATTTGCTGATGCATCCCTTTAACCACCACCGTACCCATACAGTAAGTAAATACTCCACATGGGATAGTAGGATTTGTAGAATATATATATATATATATATATATATATATATATATATATAAATCCCTTCAATTACCACTGTACCCATACAATAAAGTAAATACTCCACATGGAATTGTAGGATTTGTAGAATATTATATATATATATATAAATAGAGAGAGGGAGAATAATATAACAATATATTATAATAAATTATCTGGAATACAACAATTACAAAAGAAATTTTTAACTTACCGTATATACTCGTGTATAGGTCGAGAAATTTAGGTAAAAAAAAACATGTAAAAC
>WMED01015314.1:0-13695 GCA_019650415.1 Pipa parva | reverse complement strand
TCGCTATAGCGCTCAGCGCTACAGCACAGACAGCTGGCGCCCCACCTGCAATACCTCTGCACCCCATACTTTGAGAAGCACTGTCTTAGACTCCATGCCCTGAGTTCAGCCAGCGTTAAACCTCCTGAGCTGTTATGAAAACTACCCAGCCCTAACACTCAGTAACCAAAGGACTGGTTACCTCAGTCTGTGCCCAAACCATGTGACTGCTACATGTGCAATGAAGTCTTGACCTCGTGTAAACTGCCAGTATTTTCCAGTATTGTAAAGCCTTTTTTATTCTAGGGTGGTCAGATTAAAGTATTATGATTCCATTAATGAACTTCTGGAACCACCTGGGAGCATAAAGTGTGTGTCACCTGGGCAGGTTGAGTTCTGTCTTGTCTTTGTATTAAAATGTATTTAAGCATATTAAATTAACAACTTATTGCAAATAAAAGTTTGTTTTGTTTTTGCACTTTAGATAATGTAGTGTTTTTGCACTTTAGATAATGTAAGGGAATCCAAGAAAAACAGTTGGTTGAGGAGTTGGGGAAAAGGAGATCCAGGGAAAGGGATCTGGTTATTATCATCATAAAGGTGATAATGAAACCTTAGTTTTAGCTTGTCCTGGATTATAATGAGATAATTGAGTGAGACTCTGAAGATTATAGGGATAGGCAATCATCTGAAAGCACTTTGGTTTCTACTGGAGCGTAAGCAGACACTATAATGTTAGTGTTAAGTTATTTGTGGCTGACTGCAAAACTAGAATTCCAAGATCCATTGTGCATTTCTCTGAGATGTGTTAGCTTAATAGTAATATCTTCATAAAGATTTGAATCACAGTATAAAGGGGGTAATTCAGCATACTCCGAACTTACCCTCCGATGCTTCTCCTCTGCTCGCAGACACTGTTATGCGCTCGCTGATGTGCTGCACGTGGACATCAGCGAACGCTTTAAAGGGATTCCAGTCTTGGTGACTCCATATTAATTGTTGCATAATGGCTATAGGCATGAATTAGAAGGAAGGTCAATGTCAACATTTGGGATGCAACTACTGCAGCACTAGTTACATGAAATAGTTTGTTTTTTTTTTACATTCATTGCATTAGGTTGCATATAATTAAAATTTACAAGCATTTTTAGATTTTCAGTTGTACTCATACAGTAATTACGGTTTAATAACATATTTAAAGAATTTAACAGATATTTCTATTCTAGCTATTTTTCTGTTGTTCTAAGTTGTGCCATTGAAACCAAAGCAGCTCCATCTTGTAAGCGTTTTGTCTTAGAAATCCTGTGATTGCTTCCATTGTTTTCATCCACTCTACTTTTCCGATTAGAATTTGAATATCTGGTAGATTTTTTTTTTCCCAAGAGGCAGTAAGTAATGTTTTAGCTGCTGTTAGAATGTGTGTGGCTAGTTTATTCTCTAATTTAGATCTTAATTTGCTGATTGGTAGGCCTAAAAGGAAAGATTGTAGATTGGATTGGTTTTAGGAAGATTTTTGATAGGATATCAGATATTAGTTTCCAATATTGTTGGGCTATTCTGCAGGACCACCATACTGTATATATTTATTAATGTGCCTTCCTCCTGGCAAACTCTGAAACAGAGAGCTAGAGATTTGTTTTTATACATCTTTGTTAATCTCGAGGGTATATAGTACCACCTGTATATTATTTTATATGCTCTTTCCTTAGAGACTGCGCATATAGATGATTTATTTGCCTTGTCTCAAATCGCTCTCTAGGATTTATCTGTTATTGAGATCGTTTTGTCATTTGGTCTACGACTTTTGAGTAACATGTCACCAGCATAGTAAGAGTAACCCTTTAGTAAGCCCTCCAATTCACCAACGTTGTTTAGCATAGTGAAATTTGCATATTCACACTATTACACCTTGAGTGTGTAATCAATATGTGACAGTGTGAAAACTTGCTTCTAATTAATTCTTCAAGTTTGATTTGATAATCATTTCTAAGATATAAACAAATAGTAAGTAAACAAATGATGGGGATGGAGGGTATGAAGAGGTGTTTAGTAGAGAGTAAAATTGTGATAAAACCTATATTGTACAGGTTCTCCCTGGGTCTGAAATGTGTGATGTAATTATTAAAGTGCAGGTTTCTCATTGGAGCACCGTGCAGTCTCCCAAACATATATCAAAATAATGAAAAAGAAGAACCACGCACAGGCAGCTGTGCTGCAACCCTTTAATGGGTGAAGGTAAAACACAACATGTTTCGGGTCTTACACCCATGATTAATTTAATTATATTAACTGCACTACCAGGTGAGTGGGGAAGGGGTTAGCATTTTTTTAAATTAAAAAAGGTTTAAATACTTCATATATATATATATATATATATATATATATATATATATATCTAGATCCTATATCCTAGAGGAACTGGTAATTTATGAAACTGGTAATTGCAAGGATTTTTGTCTTGTACACAGTTGTGTGGAGCATTAGTACAGTTGTATTTTCCCTGAAAGTGATAGTCAGCTTTTGATTTTATACTGTAAGGGGGAGATCTTTTTTGATCGATACTTACCGAGAGAAAATTTTTCCATTGAATATTTTCATGGAAAGGTAGCTAATACTTTACATTAGTGTAGAATGGCTACTTATTTCCATGGAAACATTCAATCAGAAAAATTTCTCTTAGTAAGAATTGATCGAAAAAAATCTCGTGATACCAGAAGAAACTTCTGGCTTCTCCTGGGATTAAACACAGAAAAGCCGAAATGGGCTTTTCCAAGTTTAATCAATTTTGCCCTTAAATGTTTGATGATGTAATTTAGGTGTAATTCAGCATAAATCCCAAGTTACTTGAAAAAAGCAAGTTGGTGTTGGGGATACAAATCTATATGAACTACCATAATTTGGTTTAATTTGATTTAAGAACAGATCAGTGCATGTTATGACACGTTATGACATATTATATTAGATAGAGATGAGGTAACATTAAATAGTTACAACTGATTTCATCCATGAAAAGAAATATTCAATTTCTGTATCAGGGCCTCTCTTAAGACCCTTGCCCTGTTGATCATTTCTAATCAGTGCTGCCGGGGGTTCTAATGACACGGCAATAGAATTAGTAAAAAAGGCAAACTTGTCTCATGACTCTTGACAGTGGAAAAATGTCACATATGTTAAGGATATTAAGGATTTGCAATAGGTCGGAATAGAGGGCAAGTGTCTATTTAAGAAAATGGCATGGCGATAAACCCATTATTTTGATAGTTGACCAAAGGTATGCAAATTCAGCAGAGAAAAATGCCTTTTCATTGTCCAAGAACACCACAACCCTTTTACCATCATTGTCAGTTCAATGGACAGTAAATCTGCTGAGTGTCCTGGAATGAATCCAGTTTTACCTGATTCTGTGATAAGAGGGATTAGTTTACTTAAGGGAAAAGAAAATATTTTAGTTCAGATTTTGCCATTTAGTTATTACATTTATAAGTGCTACTGCAAAAAGCCTATACATGGTGAGTCTTCTAATATAGGATTGAATATATGTTTTAAAACTGGCTCTATTTTACCTGCATACAGTTTGTAGCAATTGATTGGGAGACTTCCAGATCTTGTTTTTGTTCCAATAGTATTGATGAAATTACATCTTTTGTCTCTGTTTTAGTAATCAGTGCTTCAAGAAATTGGAAAGATTTAAGGGAAATCTCAGAGATAAGCAAATTGGGAAAGAAAGATTTTAATAAAAAACCCCAAAAATTAGCATGTTGGGAAAGAAGGGTTTTAAGGAAACTCTCAGAGATTAGCATGTTGTGAAGGAAAGGTTTAAAGGGAAATTTAATTTAGGTAAGTGTCTATTAGGGATGAGGAGGTAGTTAATGTGTATGTATATGATCATTTTGAATAGTATTGCAGAAATCAGTGACCAGATGATTGTCACTTACCAATCCATTGATTGTAATTTCTGCAATTGCAGATGGGATGATGGTTCCCTGAACAACATGGTTAATTGCTTGCTAATTTTTTTCTCCATATTTGTAGACAGATCCATTTTGGCATACCATATTCTATTTGACTGCATCAATATGGGTATTATACAACAAAGTGGAGGCACCAAGGCAGTGTCATCAATTGGATTAAACATATCAATGTATTAGTGAATTAGTGATGTTTCTAAATATCCCTTTGGTATACCTTATGGAGGCAAAGATAATTATATGTAATATTCCTCTAAGTAGTAAACTCATTTAATTTAAATTCATTGTAATTTAAAAAAAATAATCTTTGGAACTAAAATTTTGTGGTTCCAAAAGTTATTTAATAAAGGATTCAAACTCAATAGCTGTTAAGTGAATTAATATCATCAAAATGCAACCCAAGAATGGTGTTGACCTTGAGTGCCTGTCTCCGGAATCTGAGGCCATGTTACCCTCCTTACAGATGTCCTGCACTGTTGATTGTACTCATGGTGACTGCCACACATTTACTGATTATGACATTTGAGGGTGCAACACAGTGGCAGCGCATACTTTTTCCAGTTTGGGGTCCTATGCAACTGCCTCATTTGTAAGGCGCAGGACATAACTTTAAGCTAAACAGGTTTTATGTATAGTCCACTTAGAGATGCATATGAATGCATCTTTGTGTCTATTCCAATGTAGTCCTAGCAGTGAGTAAATGTTTATAGTAGTAGTTCCAGGGTGTGGTAGCACAGCCCAGCTTGGCTTGTATCTTCTTACAGTAGTGGGCTGCCTTGCCAGCCAGGAAATGCTGAATGATGATTCTCTGCCAGGATGAGTGGCTAAGCCAATACCAAAAAAAGGAACCTCCACAGCATGCTATGTGTTAGTCATATTTCCCAACAGCCACACCGTACCCTTCATTTGTGTGATTTTTTGCCCGATTATTAACCCTTTCCCTGCCGATGAGATGTCTGCTATTCGGAGGGATGCACAGAGGAAATAGTTATATTTTTACTGAATTGGTTCGTGGCTAATTTCTGAATAATGTACATGTTTAGATGATGCCACCAGCAATACCAAATCAAAGTATTATAAAGCCTCACATTCTCTTCCATCTATTCTGCTGTTTTTGTTAATTCCCTTTTCCATAAAATGTTCTTAAAGCATTTTATATGCATTTACCAGAATTGTGTTACAGATTTTCCTGGCTTTAACGTAACCTTTTTGATGGAAGTAAAGTATAATTAGATTAATCACGCCCTAATCAAGGTTTTGAATCTGTGGTAACCACCCTGACTCCAAATACATTGTACGGGAACATGTGCCAGATTTGAGCTACACTGAGCAAACATTAAAATGTACAATATTTGTGATTGGTAGCATAGCGTAAACCGTATCCCAAATTAAGTATATCTGGGGGTAACGTTATTTTAAATTCCAGAAGAATCTCTCTCAGGGGTGACCACCTACTTATCTATAGAAACAGCAATTTTATAACAAATATGGGTAAGAGGAATTATTAGTGGATTGTAAATGAGCAATTTGTTACTATCCAACTGAGCAGAGTTTGCTAAATATGGGGAAGCGGCCAATAAATGTGAATTCTGGCCTGGAGTTTACAGGAGTTGATTACACATTCACCAGCAAGGAATACTGTACATTGTAGAAGGTGTAGCCCAGTCAATGTCACTGAATACCCTGGCTGGAAGACCTTACTGAGAATATGCCTGGCAATACTAAACCCACTGATCTCTGTGATGGAGTCAAAAGTCTATTACAGTAATTACTACCACCAGTTAAAGGGATTGTTCATCTTCCTTTGCTCATTCTGCTATGTTCTCTAAAAACAACCCTCTGTCCTAGAGAATATCTAAACAGAGGGATATTTATCAAAGCGTGAATTGTCCCGTTAGATGTGTGAATTCGCAACAATTTGCCACTTCTCCAACTTCTTATATTGAGCAAAGATCATTCTTTTCTGTGATGTGGAGAATTAACTCACAGATTACAACATTACCCTGAATTTTGACATGAATAAATTGCCTTTCAGAAATGATTGTAAGACACAGTTGTTGTAATTTATGATTATGTATTATATGTATGTAGAGATTAATTGAAAAAGAGATAGTTATAGTATAGTATTGTCTCCTTAAGGCTAGGGTCACACTAACGTATAGGTGTGTGTTGTTTTTAAAAAATACATGTGAAAAAATGACAAAAATAAACATCGCAAAAAACCTATTGAAAGTAATGACTGATACATGTACAATGTCACACTTGCACTGGAATGCTTCATGTCGTGTTTTTTTCAGTGTACGGACAAGAACACGAACAATGCAACTGGATTAATAGCAATAGGAACTGAACAATAGCGGTCAGACAGGAAAGAAAAGTAAATGCTTATGCTTATATATATCCTGAAAATACACCAGTGTAAATGCGCCAGTGTACTTTAGCTACTTGCTTTTTTTATAAAACAGCACGCATATGCACACCCACACGCCAGTCTGACCCTGGCCTAAACAGATCCATGTAAAGATGATATCAATTCACTACAATACACCTATTCCTGATGAATTTACAACAATACACCACCACTACTATTCACCCAGTGGCACTCGGTACTATGCAACAATTTGCTCCTCCAGTGCCGCGACACAGTTTAGGGAAAATTCACAGTTGACTTTGCTACATTACAGATGAATTCTTGCAACATGTGCCGAATCATATGGTATAATAATATGCCTCTCATGGGGTTATTCACTAAGGTGCAAATTCAACTGTCGAATTCGGAATCAGTGAGTTTCCATAGCAAATCTGCAAATCCATAGCAAATAATTTCCACATTGTAAAGTTGTGACAATTTTTTAAAGTTAAGATTGTGACAAATTTTCCATAATAAAGTCACAACTGCAACAATATTCTCATTATAAATATGCGACTGCAACAGTAGCAGCCTATTGCGACTATCTTTATCTGGCGAATTAGCACCTATATGCAACAATTCAGACTTTAGTGAATAACCCCCTAAATTAATCTTTAAAGAACTCTGATGGCTGAAGCATTCAAAGGAAAAAGTACTGCAAAGTAAAATGAACTGCATGGAAATTCTGATTAAATTACGATAAAGTCTGCAATTCCCTATAACAGTTAGCCAATAAAAGGTTACTCTACTAGTCTCCCTACAACTGTAAAATCAGTCTATAATGGTTTGTACCTAAAAACAATCCAGGATCCTTTGATGCTGAAGTCTAGGTGCAGAGGACTACCCCCACTCCATTTCACAAAGCCTGCTGCCTAAAGAAATGGAATCAGGTAATAGTAGCAGCAGGGTAGTGCAAAGGAACTGGTATCAGAAAGGAGAGACTTTATACCTCATCCATCTGATTTGCATTTCTATTGCTTGGTTGGCTGCTTATAGTTGAAGGTGAATGGAAGAAGAGTCAGAAGTCATTCTTTTCCTGTCCCCATGTCAGGACTAGGTGCTACAAGGCATGTGTGCACTAATGGGAACTTTGTATTATATCTAAACTTCTTAGTTTCAATATAGCTTTGTCCAAGTACACCCCTGGGGTCATAGACTACCAGTAGGTCTGCATATATTTTTTTCTCAGCTTGACCATCTTCCACCCTTGTAAAAGCACAAACCATGCAGGTTGTGCTAGCGTGCAAACATAGTAGTTTCTTCCATTTTATTGAGCTGACCAGGGTGGCTCTATGCTGACTCCAAACACATTATATGGACATCAGGAACCAAGCTTACCTAAAAGCCTTTAAATGTCTGTGTTCCCTTAATTAAGGCATACTAATATTGTAAATTTAAAGTATATGGCAAGATATAGTTTCTGCCGTGTTTTGTAATCTTGCTACAAGCTTGTGCCTAATCTTGCTGTCTGCCCGCCTACTGATTTTGTTTTGTAATCGTTCACCAGATCTGCTTGGCCCCCTGATCTTACTTCTCATTTGCCTGTACCTTATACTTCTGCCCCACAGTCTTCCCTTGTCGGCACTTTATCACTTTGACAGAATTTGTCACCTGTCCACTCACTGAGCTTGCAGATTGCACCTCAAAAGATAGTTTGGAGAAGTCATGTGGACAGGTTATCTGAAAGGGCTCTCCTAAAGCAGTGGCCTGGTAAAATTTTGATGATGAAATGTTTCAAGCTTGTGTTAATTTAAAAAAATGCAGGTGGATCAGAATATGATGCAGCTTCTGACGCACATAGTACACACACACCACATCATTAATTTCAATGAAAAAAAATAAACTGTTTAGCTATCTGGACAGTACATTCAAGTCTTTTCTGTTTGCATGTACTTCTGAAGTAATGGGCAACTGTCTTCAGCTTTCAGTTACTTCTGCTCCTTTTTGCTGCCACAACTATGCTCATGCTTATAGCTCATATAGGTTAGTACACCTCTTCATCCAGTTCTTTTCATTGCTCTTCATCCTGAGCCCACAGATCACTGACTCTCTGGTTTCCCTCCCACCTTGGCTCATCTCACTGTAAGCCTTTGGGACACCTTTCATCTTCCTCAACTAGTGGACAAATCTTTGTAGTACTGAATAACTGAAATGGTGTTGAGCATTAGAAAACTGGAGCACAGGTCAAACCTTCAGAATACATAATGTATTTCCTTTTTACATCTTTAAATAAATTATATCACTCCACAAAAAGGCATCATTAAATATATTATCTTATTCAAACAAATATACCAGTTCTCTACTTTGTATGGCAATGAAGTACATGAATAACATAACTATATATCATGTAGTGCTAGGGATGAGTGCCTTAACGAAATACTGGTAATATGTACCTGACAACATCCGCTTATTACACAGAGTTCATCCAGTTTTTTCAGCAATAAGTCAAACTTTGGCCACTTCCTTAGCACAATCCCAAATGCTTGTGGCATGGAAGCCTAACCTGACTGCACACAATATTGTCTGCTTGCTGGAAGAATACAGTATCATGCAAGTCAGTATCATTCCTCTATACTTCTATAGATCTTTTTCCCCATATTTGTTAGTATATAAGTGGTTAAGAATAGTGCTGAGCATAGTTCTGGCTTAGCTGTTCAGTTTCCATGGAGAACCTGCCTGTGGTTTGGATCAGACAATTTCTTGGCTGGATATTCTGAACTACTCACAGAGGAAGAGGAGGCTGAGATTGAGTAATTGTTTCTGTTAACTAAGCCAACTTATAGTGACAAAGTATGGAGAAGGGATATCACATGACAGTGTAATGTGTTCCCCAGGTCCTAATACTCCATCTACAGACACCCAGTATTTCAACTTTGATTTTCAAATGAATGTTAATTAATTAAGGTAATTTAGTAGTTTAATTTAATTTGAACTATTTAGCAGACTATTAAAACAGTTCATCTGTATTTTTTTTACAGTTTACATAAGAAAGCATTGTTATCTGGGAGCTTGGAATCTCAGAATATTAAAGAGGCCACTAGCTGCAGCTTAAAGGGAACTGGTGTAGTATAGTACCTGCTTTAATATGGGAGGAAAGTTGTAATCATTAGTGAGAAAAAAAGTTCATAACTGTCCCATGCCTATTGTCATTTATGGTTAGTTATGTGAGGATGTATCAGGTCTCATAATGACTCTGAGATCAGACTGAATTTCAGCCTTCTTGTCTGGCTCTGCCAGATGCTTTGAAAAATAAATGATACAATACACACTGTGGCTCCTGTATTAATAGCAATGTGCACTTTTTTTGCAATGTAGGTGGAAACAGCAAATGGAAGACAGTTCCCATTCCACCTACATCACTGGAAAAAAAGGAGTGGATGCTGCCGGTAACAGGGAAGGGAAGTGTCTGGACAGACATTGGCTTTTAAATCATAGCCGCATGCTTGCTGCCGGCTATGATTTAAATAGCCGCTTTGAATTTAATGATACTGGGGGGTGATCATGGGTGGTGTGGGGGTCCCAGGGTCACCTACTAGATGGGGTTTAATTAGTAAGCCATCCCTATTGCCTCCATTTATGCCTATTTGCCTATAAATAGCTATTTTTTAACTCGATTCATCACAAATTAATTCAGGACGAACCAAAGTTTTGCTAAAAATTCGGCGAAGCAGCCGAATCGAATTTTTGAAAAATTCAGCCATCTCTAGTTATCTTAACTATCCCACAGGAACTGGGGCACTTAGTAGGTCTGCAGATCGTATATATTTACCTCACTGTCTCTGTTTTCTCCTACACGATATTAAGTGTCTTCTGTTTACAGGTCATAGGCCCATTGTTCCAGAGGCTAAAAGTTCCTTCATGTCCTAGTGCAATAATAAGAAGAATGTACAGGCTCCAGGCTGTTTCATTGAGAATTATTCATACATTTCTGACTCCAATTTTATATATTATTATCCTGTTAATATACTGCTTATGGTACTGTTGAGGCACCAACTCTTCCCTATCACATAGCAATTATGAAAGCTAATATAGCTTGCTAAGGGCTGTCTAATCTGCATAATTTATATATATATATATATATATATATATATATATATATCTCAACTGCTACCCAGAAATATGTATAAATGCAAATAAACAGAATGTAATGAGTAAGATATTCCTTCACAAATTAATAACAAAAACAGGAGATCAATTAATTATACTTATGGATTAATTTTCATTCCATTTAGTGTATGCTCGGCTGCACAAAAAATTGACTCTACCACTGACAAATATGGAGGACATGCAGTACATCTGGCCATATACCAAGAAGGCATTCACTCCCATCTACAGATTAACTACCTCTTTGGCTGCAACTACACTTATCATGAAGTTTGTAATACGGGCAGCTATACAGCCAAAACCACAAATAAACAAATGTTCAGTGCCTTGTGGATAGGTTGCATTTCCATTTGAATTTCTTGAGATTCTGTTAGATGTTTCTACTTTGTGATTGAAATATGTGTTTCACTACTTCCCTGTGTCATCCAAAAAGAAAACTGAAAAAGAGTGCACAGCTGTAAACATTCCAATTCATTGATGAAAAAAAAGACATTAAACAGTTCAGTTTAGAATGTACGTTTTCATTCCAGTGTTTGCTTCACATTAGTTAGCTAGGATCCAGCTGCTCCTTGTGAAGTTAGAGAAAGTGGCTGTCCAGTGCTGGGTAATGGGACTCAGGGGACATGACCCTACAAGCAAGATTCCTGGGAGCTGGCTCTGAACAGCTCACAAATGGGATTTTAGCCAATCTAAAGTGTAGGCTGTTCAATAAAGATTTAACTGTTTTAGTAAACAGCTCGTCCTAAAAGGATTTGTGCTTCTACAGATATGGATTACTTTAACACTGATTAGTGCCTAACATCCTTGATGTTTATACCACAATAGTTCCCAGAAGATAATGCCACTGTATTGACTTGCTACCTTTGCATGTCCTTGCAACTGGGGTGAGTGGGAGGAGACAGAACATGGACTTCCCCGGCAGGAGCTTCTGCAGTAAGTTCTTATGGAGATTGGCTTAGAGACAGGCAGAATTTACAAGTAGGAAGAGAACATAGAGTTAGAGGAACACATAGGTATATGCATGTAGAAAAGTAGCTTGAGACCACAAGAATTATTTTCCTGAGGGTTGGAGATGGACATCTTCTCCCTTAGATGAGACTGCAGAGTGGCAGTGTAAATAATCTCTGGTTGAGATCCTCTCAGCACTTTCCTCAGCCTATAATCTTCTGAAGCTGAAGTTGCCAAAACTCAGACCACTTGTGGTTTCAAATAATATACTAGAATTTATCTGTGAATCCCTGATTAGTTGTTTTAAGAAACTGAGACCCAACTATAAATTGGTAACCGATACACAAGTTTAATTTACTGGAGATAGTTAGAAAAAGCTCAAAGCATTGGTGTCTGGGAGTCCACTTCATTAAAGCCATATTGAGGCCTTGAGCTTTCTGATGCAAAGGAGGGCCAGGATCCAGATACCACTGCTTATGGTTAAAAGTCAAAGAGCTGGAAAACCAAAGCATCAAAACCAAATTAGCAGATAGGAAAATAATAAACAAAGCTGAACATCAAAACAGGAAGCAAAGTTCATCATAGTAATCAGACACATGGTCAAGGCAATCTGGAAATAATCATAGGCCAGGAGTCAGGCAGGAGTTGGTAAACAGGAGAGTTAATCAGGATCAAAGTTTTGGTGTGGTCGGTGTATAACAGGAATCAGTTAGGGCAGAGAGGCCCAGATCATATCACTATGGACTCAAAAATATGCAGTGCAAGCAGAGTTTGGAGGTGTCAGACGTAGAGCTCCAACTAGTGGAAGGAGTTGGAGGTGACAATAAGAAACTAAATCCACAGTGAACTTGACGCTGGAAAGTACAGAGTGTGGGGTCTACGATACACCCAGTTTTCACCCAGAGCCCCCGCAAGGAGGTTAGGACTTCGCAACGGTGCTATGTCCAGGTCACGGCCTCTGTGCTTGTTGTTCACAGATGGAGTAGTAGACAGGTGACTAATAACGTGGTCAGTATTGAGGCAAGTGTCAGGGCAGGTGGCAAACTGCAGAGTCAAGAAAACAGGATACAAGGTCTTGGGCAGGCAGAGTTCAAGTAAGGTCAGAGTACAGGCAAGGGTCATACACAGAGAAACAGTAGCAGGACAAAACACACCCAGGAACATACAAAGAATCCTATATAATTGAGGCGCAAGATTGAGCATCCAGCGGGTTTAAATAAGTGCTCTGGCGGGAGCGTGTCTATGACACAATTCTGTGACCGCAACTGCAAATTCTTCTTGCCCTGTGCTTTGTAGCTTTACTTACTTCTATCCTTCCACAATTACCTTTTCTTATACCTGCTTTCTTTATTTCATGTTTTTCTTCATTCTTCACTGCAAAAACCCCATGATAGTGCAAAACAAAAGTTACTCAATTATAGGGTTAGATCAAGATCAAGATAGTTAAAAAATAATAGAGAGAAAAATATTTAAATCTAAATGAACATTTTTAGCATACTGCAGTCACTGAAATACAACCACCCATGGTGGATACTGGCAGCACTACCATTGCCTCTGCAGGATTACTATTTTTCATCCTTCCCAGTGTGAGGATGACTGTCCTGTCTCAAAATCTAAGGCTAGATTCACACTAGCGTATTGTGCTATATACAGTGCTGGCCAAAAGTATTGGCACCCCTGCAATTCTGTCAGATAATACTCAATTTCTTCCAGAAAATGATTGCAATCACAAATGCTTTTATATTAATCTCTTCATTTAATTTGTCTTCAATGGAAAACCACAAAAAGAATTGTCAAAAAGCAAAATTGGATATAATTCCACACCAAACATAAAAAAGGGGGTGGACAAAAGTATTCGCACCCTTAGAAAAATCGCGTGATGCTTCTCTAATTTGTGTAGTTAACAGCACCTGTTACTTACCTGTGGCACATAACAGGTGGTGGCAATAACTAAATCACACTTGCAGCCAGTTGAAATGGATTTAAGTTGACTCAACCTCTGTCCTTGTGTGTAACACATTGAGCATGGAGAGAAGAAAGAAGACCAAAGAACTGTCTGAGGACTTGAGAAGCAAAATTGTGAGGAAGCATGAGCAATCTCATGGCTATAAGTCCATCTCCAAAGACCTGAATGTTCCTGTGTCTACCGTGCGCAGTGAGGTCAAGATGTTTAAAACCCATGGCACTGTGGCTAACCTCCCTAGATGTGGACAGAAAAGAAAAAATTGACGAGAGATTTCAATGAAAGATTGTGCTGATGGTGGCTAAAGAACCTCGACTAACATC
>WMED01015313.1:0-13695 GCA_019650415.1 Pipa parva | reverse complement strand
GGACCAGTTAAAAACCCTGTGGGGCCATCTGATTGGTCAGAGGAAACATAGAACTTAACCTCTTTCCATGCCAGAATCCTAACAATAATACATTTATTACATTTTTGTAAATTTTCTTTACAGACACATTTTTTTCTACAAAGACACATCTTTAAATTCTTGCACTTTTTTGTCAGATTGCTTTTAATTCCTTAAATTCAAGTACATCCTTATATCAAATCTGACAGATTTGGTACTTTGTTGTATATATTGGCAAAGTTTGTCGTGCATTTATTTTAATGGACATTATGCAGGTATATCCTTTAACAATTCCCCATGATAATAACATTTGACTTCTCTATAAGCCTTGTTGTTTCTTTTTTTTCTCTGCACACCTTTTGTTCTGTAATGATATGCTCTTTAACCCTCTGTCGCTGCAAGCCATTTGACTTTGACTTGTTTGTGTTTTTCAATGTTCTTTTACAAGATGTACCATCTTTAAAGCCCACTGGTAATGAAAATGTGGACATGGAAGATGATCAAGCCAGCAGTGTCCAGACTGTCCCTGCTATTTCTTCTTTAAAGCCTTCATATAGTGGCCCAATGCCCACACCACAACAAAAACCTTTCCAGTCTGGTTCTACACCTGTTCATCTTATGCACAGATTTATGGTAAATGTCAAGTATTTTAAGTTTTTGATCTTGGCATTATTTATATATTGATGATTTGTTTTCTTTGTATCCTTTAAACTTGTAGGCCACATTAGTTTTTTTATGTAAAGTGAATTCTTCTGGATTTTACAATCATTAGATATGTTTTAAATCAGGGAAATTGCTTTGTGTTGTAACAAGATATTGTCTATAATATTTCAGTGTTTACCTAATGTTTTCTCCTAGATCATTTGAAAATAGAATTAGTACTAACTGCTGCAGTTAGTACTAAGTAAGGTTAACATAACAAGTGTCTACAAATTTACAGCTCAGAAATCAAAACATAGATTTGTCATATTTTTCATTTTTTGTTTTTTTAATTATCTTCCAGGTGTGGAACTCAGTTGGTGTTATTCGATGCTATAATGATGAACAAGATAATGGCATTGATGTTGAATTTCATGACACATCTATACACCATGCCATACACCTTACAAACACGCTGAACCATACTATAGCAGATGTGTCTCCGGAAGCTGTAGTGCTCTGTTCTAAAAGCACAGAGGAGTTAGCTAGGTAAGTTAGCAGGTGTGTAATGGTAGCTTAGTGGAGTAAATGAATGTGCTGTGCTTTTGTCCATGGCAGTCTTTTATCCAAGTTCCCTGCTATTCTGATGAAGCCTTTGTCCCCGTAAATGGAAGCCACTAAACTGTCCTTGAAAGAACTACCATTAGAAATGCTGGGGCCTCCCCAATATTAGCCTGCACAGTTGCACTTCTTAGTGCCAAGTAGGCAATAAGTTGTAGTTTTCAATGAACAGAAGCCCCCATGTTTTTTCCTCGCTGGGCCCCCCAGATCTGCTCAGCTGTCTGGGCCCTCTGTGTCAGGTGGCGTCTTTAGGGTGCTGTAATTGTAAGTGTATTTTTAGTTCAAATTAGATTTTTACTTAAATTTTGTAACTACAGAACATAAAGTAATATACTGTATATTAGGTAATTATCCCTTACTTTACCATTGTTTGTTCATTGAAAGGCAAAACCCATTTTAAAGCGTGAGAAAAATTGGCTTTCATGTGGGAATAATTTATTTCCTGACTCCAAGTGGTGATTGCACTGGATCAGTATGCTACTATATATTCCTTTTGGTTTAACCCCTGAGTTTCACCCTCTGCAGATGAGTCCAACTGCTAGTGAAAAACAGATTGTACTGTAAAATAAATATTCTAGCACCTGATTGTTGTAACAAAAATCCTTTTGACTGGGGGTGGAGTCCTTTGACAAAGATGGCTGCAGAATAACTAACTGCACACTAGGATCCCCAAAAGGTGTCATTAAACATACTCTGAAAAGCTTTAAGCTTGGCAAACTGCGGTAAAAGCACTACGTTATGCTGCACTGCTTGTCGACCAAAAAAAAGCAGCCAAGAGTCATGTTTTTTCACACCTACATACTCGCTGCACCACGCTAGTCTAGTTCCCCAACACTGAGCAAGAGTGCTGATTTGGGCTCAGCTTCATTAATTGATATAAAAATATGCGATCCTCCATAAATCGCTACAGCAGGATACTGCAAAATACAGAAGAACTCCATAAAGATATTAGAGAGCTTGGTTAACGCACAACCCACCTCTAAATCAACCTGGAAGAATATGACAAGGCTTATGAGTTTGTTTATTCCCACGATATGGATTCTTAAGTATATCAACATTCCAAAAAAAGTGGCTAACTTAGAGGATCTCTCTAGATGAAGAAACCAAAGTAATCTAAGGATTAGAAGATCTCTATATCATAATTACAGTAGAGCAATGGTCTCAAATTATGGAAATCCTGAAGGGGGTACAAAATGCATCAACCACTTGGAATCTAACAGGAAAATCTTCTATAGATGATACAACCCTCTGTACAACTCCACTAAATTAATTCTCAAGCAACTCTACTATGCTGGAGAGGATGCAATTAACAGGGCATTCTATTATATGTGTAGTGGAATTGCCCTACCATACAGTAATTTTGGTGCAAAGTTTTCAACTAATCCACAATAAAACTCAAATTGAGTTACTGTTTAAACCTGAAATTGCACTTCTTCAACTCAACCTGCTCAAAATTAAAGGAACAGCCCGAATTTTAAAAAACGTAAAAATACAATTTATTATTTATGCCTACTAACACCATTTTGCAAATATGATTTATTAGCGATTTTTTATTTTTTTTTTTTTTTAAGTTAAAATTCACACCTGTAAAGAAGTGCTATACAGCACTTCCATGTTGCATTCCCCAGCCTCCAAAATGCCGGCGACTCTATAGCATCCTAAGCAAGAAGATGCCTATCAGGAGCGCATTCTTTGCTTGCCACACTCCTACTGCAACCCTGCATCAGCACTTCTAGAACTTACAGGGAGAGCATGCATGTCATACCTACAGGGTACATGCATTGACATGTGCACTCTCCCTGTTGATTCTAGGAAGTGATGATGCGGGGTTTCAGTAGGAGTGCGGCAAGCGAGGAAAGCAAAAAATCCAAAACTTTGCAAAAATTTCTATTTCAAATATTCAATTCTTTTGCAACGGAATAGGAAGCAAATTATTGACTTTAAACTATAATGGCTTGGTAGATGCACTGTACTTCACTTGACTATTGTCTTTCTATTAGTAAAGATATATAACTAGGGAAACAAGCACCTTAAACTTTGTTCTTTTTTTTTTCTCCTACTTTCCTATCTTTCTCAACTTAGTTTATGAAAATTATATTTAAACAATGTAAGACGTACCATCATTTTGATACTGATAACCTTTAATAAAAATGATTGTTTTTAAAAAAACACCTTATGGCTCTTTTACAATCCTAGGTACTATTAATACTTTACAGTGTTACACATTTTTTTGGAAAAACTTTTTTTTTTTTTTTTGCAGCAAGCTCCAGTGTTTACACTTCAGCTCTTGGGACACAAACAAAGAGTGGATAGTGGACATGCCCAAAGGTGAAGACATTCAAGCTGTCTGTCTAGGACAGGGGTGGGTGGCTTGTGCTACAAGTACACTTTTGCTTCGTTTGTTTTCAGTGGGAGGAATTCAAAAAGAAGTCTTCAGTCTTTTTGGGCCCATAGTATGCATGGCGGGTCATGGAGAACAGCTGATTTTGGTGTATCATAGAGGTGGGTACAATAAACATATTTACTGTTTAAATACTATGATCTGTACTTTTCAATACATTGTCCACTACTGTTATTTATCTGAAATAGTTCATATTTGGCTTTGCGGATTAAAAAGAGAAGAAAAACTTTTAACAAATAATAACCCACAATTTAACTGCAGTTAAAATAAAATCCTTTGGAAAAACAACTGCATAGTTTAGATACTAACTGTCTATGGGGTGTAGCTAAACCAGGATAAGCAATTGATGCAAAGTTTTAGGAGCTAATGACTTTTACACAACCTGTGTTAAAATCCAATAAATAAACCAAAAGATTTAATTGGAAATAAGGCCATATTGACAGACTTGTGCAATGTCTGTTCACCAAACAATTGTATTTCCATAATACTTTTTTTCATGCTGAAATCATAGCCGGTCATCTTGTTAAAACAACACTGGAGAGCAACAAGTAGAAGCCATAAAATATTTTGGAGAGTGGTAAATAGACTCTGAATGTATACATTTGGGTTTCTCATCATATGTCAATACTTTACTTTTCTTAGCTCTTCTCATCCTTCTTGATTGAATTAAAACCTTGTGTTTAGATTGACATAATGTTCTTCTCTATGTTCACTTATATACAAGTGCCATCCATATGCATGGTTGTTATGTTTTACTTTTGTTTTAATTAGTACAGGGATACTGAGTCTAGTATCTGCTGCAGAAATATATGTTGAGTATGCCTATGCTAATAACATATGCAGGACCGGGCCAAGGATTTTTTGCACCCTAGGCAGAGTAATGAAATTGCACCCTACCCAGTCCTTGATTACTGACACTCCCACACACACACCTGCATAATCCCACTCTCAGATTCTCAGCCTGCTGCACCACTTAGTAGGCCAGTAGCGCTTCTATGCAGTGGTGGCCCGATGATCTGATTCTTGTCCTCTGTGTGCTGCTCTGCCTGGGAGCTCAGGGGATTAGAATCAGATCATCACCACCTCTGCATAGAAGTACTAGCAGAGTGCAGGCGTCTTACTCCTCAGCGCTCCTAGTAGGATGTCATCCACAAGTGCTTCTCCCCCACCAGCCATGTATAATCCCCATAGGCATGCGCAGGCCATTTTATTAAGGTGTGTCCCCAAAGAAAAAATTCTTAAAGGTAAAGTTTCTCGCTGTCCCCATCACTGCTGCTTTTCTTCCTCTGCTGCCCCCCCCCCCCTTGATTTCCTTACCTCCTTACCCCGAGCTACCTGCCCCACAACCCACCCCATTCCACATACTGTGCTGCCACCATTCCCCATACTGTGCTGGACCCGCTGCACCCTTCCCACACTGTGCTGCCCCCACTGCTTGCACCCCCTCCCACACTGAGTTTCAGAGGGTAGGAAGGAGGGGCACGCTTAGTACTGACTAAGTGCTACAGCAGAGACAGCCGGGCCATGTAGGAGGTAGGGAGGGACAGGGGAAAGGAGGGGAGCTATCACAGAGATGGCACCCCCCTCCTGCAGCGCCCTAGGCGATCACCTACCCTGCCTACCCCTAGGCCCATCCCTGAACATATGTATGTATAATTTTATAAAGTGCCACAAATTTACACAGTGCTGTACAATTCAGCCATACAAACATATGACAAACATGGGAAAAGTGCATTACACATTACAAGTATAATATCACAAATATATAATACTTTAAGTGCCAGGTTGTGATTGACGCAAGAGGTTGGAGGTCCCTGTCCCATAGAGCTTACAGTCTAAGCTACAAACAAGCATATATATCTAAAATATAGTATATATCTAGGATATATTTACCAACCGCTCAATCCCTGTGTTAGCAGTCAATCGGGTGCTTCGGAAGAGAAGGACGTCTTTGCTTGTATCTTAGAAAAAACCGATGGTTCCAGCACTCCATTTAAATCAGTCAAAAAAGTTTATTCTTACCACATGGGTAACATAAAAACAATTAAAAACAACCGCCTATGCGTTTCGTGCGTTGGCACTTAGTCTAAGCTAACATATGAAAAAAACTTATCATTGTCATTTAAAAAACTGTATGTTGAGCAGGAGGAGCTGAAGAAACCACCTCAATCTTAGAATGTTTGAATATATGGAACCTGTCAAAGTGCAGAAAAAGATGAGTTATCTTCTCCTTTAAGTACTGAGAAGGATGCATTCCTGTAAGCTTCTAAGAAAGCAGAATGTGCTGTCATCACAAAAGGTCTTAGTGTTTGCTGTTCACAAGCTCCCTTATAGGCTTTTCAAACCTTTATGTTCCTGTCCAAATTGCTCCTTTTTATATGGGTTCTCATTTACCTCCTTGGAGTATATTTTCTAGGTTAATCGAAAACTATGTAATGACTGTGAGGGGAATTCACCATTCAGCGAATTGATCTCCGAATCCTTCGGCTCACTTCGCAAATGGTGTTATGTGCTCGCTGATGCCCTGCACGCGGACATCAGCGAGCACAGATCAGTCAGTCCGAAGTGAGGCGAACACTCCGCACCTCACTTCGGACTATCCTGAATTCCCCTTGCATCTTTTTACAAAGTTTGCATCTTAATTGTTTTGTATATGTGAAGTAACAAAGACAAATTCAATTCACAGGCTTGTGACAATCAGAAAAGAATTCAGTATTTATGGAATGCTGTCTGCTTTAGACCAAGTCCATGTGATAACTGTTATACTGTTACAGGTACAGGCTTTGATGGGGATCAGTGCCTGGGAGTGCAACTACTGGAGCTGGGTAAAAAAAAAAAACAGGTTCTGCATGGAGACCCACTGCCTCTTTCCAGGAAGAGTTATCTATCCTGGCTCGGATTCACTGCAGAAGGTATGCAACCATTTACTTTAAATTAGGGCCTAGATAACTTATTTTTCATAAAGAAAAGTTAACAAAAGAAAAAAAACTTTTCCATACATTGGTACAGTGTCCATCATCCACAACATTTTCCCCCCTTCATACAGTTGTATATTTTATTTCTTGTCATATTATGTTAACATGAAAACAGAAGATCTTGGAGACTATTCAAATAGGGCTTTTCATTTTTATGATCAATGTGTGTAACTTAAAAAAAGTGGGAAAAGTGCATTACACCTTACAACCATAACATCACTTTAAGTGCCAGGTTGTGATTGAGATGGAGGATGGAGGTCCCCTGCCCCATAGAGCTTACAATCTAAATGGGAGGAAGACCAAATGATTTTGGGATCAGTAGCACTTGCCTCTTGTTTAAACAGCCCTGTTCTGCCAGCCCTTCTGTGTACAGGCTCTTCCTGTATAGTGCCGATAAGCCCTTCCTCTTGAGTGACATCACTCACTATTAAGAACTGTTTATGTAGATTCCCTTTCCCTTCTCCATATATTAAAACCCTTTTTTCTATCCCTGAGCATGTGCAAATCAAAGCTGTTCAACCACTCTGGTTGATTGTGGAAAGAGGAAGTCAGAGAAAGGAGGGGGCTTGGCTACACACCGCAGGGAACTCTTTGAAAGGGAGAAAGCAATTACAAGGGGATATTGAGCTCTGCTGAATTAAGAGGGGAGTCAGGAATTTCTTAATCTTTTTATTGATTCACAATAAGTAAACGGGGCTTTATTTATAGACAGGATTAACATACCCTTTAAAGAAAAGCATGCACATCATATATTTCCTACTTTTACTGGCCCCATTTGCATAAAAAGCTGCCATAAAGATCACCTAGCCGTACTTATTTTTTTGTGAGGTAGCGAAGTTCGCCTTAAAACAAAGTGGAGTCCTTCTTTCTTTGCCCTTTTTACCAATCATAAACACTTCCTTACCTCTGATTTTTGATAATGTGATCCTACAGTCATCTTTTTGCTTCACATAACAGGCTTACATTATGTGGCAGTTCCTGATTCATTGATACATGGGTGCATATGTTATGATTATTATTCAGTGCATGCACAGATGTATATACTACTATACTTGTTAAAACATGAGCAAAATACAGAAAAAGTTTAAATATAATAAAAGTATTATAATGGCAATGTGTTTTAAACCAGCGGTTCTCAACCTTTTTCGCCGGAGACCCCATGCGCTGACGTCGCCGCGATGTGATGACGTTTCGACTGAACGTCATCACGTACGCACGTTACGTGGTGACGTTTGCAGCTGACGTCACCCCCGCAGGAAACCTTATAAGTAGGGTTCCTGCTGGCACTTCCGGGTACCGGAGCGGTTCTCGACCCCAGTAGGACGGCCGGGGGTCGCGACCCACAGGTTTAGAACCGCTGTTTTAAACCATTCAACCATAATTGCATTTTAAGTCAATTTCTTATACTCCGGGTTTTAATTTTGTTCCAAATAAGTTTGACCACCAGGTGGCAAAATTACCTTATATAAGAATAAGAATACCTTAAATAAAGTTCAGTGCTTTTTTTTTTTTTTTTTTTTTTAAGAATTTAACATGCAGATTATTCTTTTGCAATATATTTCAATTCTAAGTTGTTGTTTTTTTGCTTGTTTTTTTAAGATTTGGCTACAGTAGGAAAAAGATACAGGTTGAAATGTTTTGTTACATTGACAGACTGAGTAATGATGTGTTTTAGAGTCCAGAAACACTACATATAATATAAACTAATATGTTTTTCCACAAGTGTTGTGTGTTAAATCATATCAGCAAAGCATAATCTGTGTTTACATAGCACTATGGCAGTGCGGTGGCTGCCCAGCGCTGGGTTCTGGGTTCAATTCCACCCTGGACTTCTTTAGCATGGAGTTTGTATGTTCTCCTGCATGGGTTTCCTCCAGGCACTCCGGTTTCCTCCCACAATACAAAAACATACATTTGTGTCTGTCTGTGTGTGTGTACCTTAATAGAGAACTAGATTGTAAGCTCCATGGGGCAGGGACTGAAGTGAATGGTGAATCTCTGTAAAGTGCTGCGTAATATATCAGCGCTATATAAAAATGAATAAATACAAAAAGAAATAAAATACTATGCCCTGCTGGAGTGCCAACATACAGCACTGACATTTAGAAAGCTGATGGCTTTTGGTAGTTTCAGAGATTAGATTGGAGCATAGACTGATTTAACTTTTTTTTTTTTTGTTAGTTACACTGTGTAAAAATATGACCTGTTAATCACACCATGGTATAAAGGCATGCTAGAGTTCCCTCATAGTGGTATGTTATGTTTTTAGTGTTTCTGGTCATATAAGGTATCTCTACAAACTTTGGTCCAACTTCTCTCAGACCAGTTGCCTATAGTAAAAATAAAAAAACAGATACACATGCAGAAATCATACTATGAGTCTAAAATCTTTAGACACATATTGAAGGTTCTGGTGAGTTTTGGACAGTGCAAGTGATTATACTTACTAGTAAGGGTTTAATAGTGAAATTCAGCCCTGCAATATAGGACTTGCTATGCACTGCGCCATTGTGACTTACTGCCCTCACAAATTTAATCATACCTGTCATTTTACATTTTTGATGTTAGTTATTTTAACATTGTACTTTTTTAAAGTCTATAAACAAGAAGAAAAGGAGACAGCATCCAGCTGAAGCACACCTCAATTTTATTAATCATCAAACAAAAAACACACATAATAAGAGCAAAAATAGAAAAGTTAAAATCAATTAAAAATTCCCACTGGTGAGGAAAAGAATAAACTCCATAAATTAGGGCAAGACACTAAAGGCAATGATCCTCCTATATATTACTGTACTATTGTACCAGTGTTGAGATATAAGTACAACAGCATAATAAGGTCCTAGCATATAAAGAGCTGAATCGATAAGTGGAACAGAGCAGCTCCAGACAAAGCACCCAATATAATAAGATGTACACAGGCTTAGAAGGCCATGAAAAAGTGTAGAATAATTACCAGAATATGTACCCGGAAGTACACCAAGAATCCGTTATGTTTAGGTGTGAGAGCAGTCTGTGAATGGACCGAGGGAAGATCAGCAAGCTGAAGACGTTTTGCCTGTTATATGTTAGGCCTCATCATGCAGCTGATTAATTCTGTTGGCAATGCTTTTAAATATGTTGTACCTGGTCAGATGCGCAACGTGTGATGTAATGATGTCATGTGGCTCTTAACATGGTGACATAATATGCAAATTAGGGATACATACTCTGATTTGATCTGATTGGAGGAGCTATAATGTCAATCATTTGCACATCAATGTACATTTTTTGTACTACATAGGTAATAACTAGACAATGAAAAGGACAAAAAAATAATGTTATCTAAATGTTTGGATTTAAATAATGAAATGTCAAAATAATGTTTTTGAAGGAGAAAGGTAATTTAAATAAAGTTGGATCTAGTTAATTCACAGTACATCTGATTGCCATGCATTGTTTAATGTGAGTCCATATGAATGAACTACACACAGCAAATCTGTGTTTGACCTTCTGTAGATCTGTACCTTTCTCATCTAATGTTTTTTAGATTTCCTGATGGCATACTATTAAATAGTATTAATATTCTTTTCTGGTTCTTTCAATGCAGGTAGCCCATGTTATGTAGACTCAGAGGGCATAGTGCGACTGCTAAATCGAAGCCTTGGAGAAACTTGGGTGCCCATTTGTAACACCAGGGAACATTGCAAGGGGAAGTCAGATCATTATTGGGTGGTTGGTGCACATGAAAATCCTCAACAGTTGAGGTAAGTAACGCTATTGGGATGTAAAAAAGGGGTCGGTAAACTTAGAAGAGGAGGGAATCCTTCAGCAGTGCCAAATTTCTTTGAGCTGCAAAGGGGGAGGTGCACACTCTCCCGATCACATGACCTGCCGACGTCCAATGAGAAGACGCGTCGGAGGTCATGGACTGGTGTAGGGAGCCAAAACAAGGCAATGTGGCAAGAGGCAGCTCTTTTGGTCTCGCCGAGACTGGAATCTCTTTAAAGCGTTCGCTGATGTCCACGTGCAGGACATCAGCGAGCGCATAACACCATGTGCGAAGTGAGCCGAAGGATTCGGAGCTCACTTCGCTCAATGGTGAATTCCCCCCTCAGAGTGTAGCAACCTGAATTAAGGAGAATTCACTTTGACTGTCAAATTCTCACTTTGATTAATAACCCTCAGTGTGTGAAAACCATAGCTGTTCAGCACGTTTCTTTTAATATTGCTATTCACTGTGGAATGGCTATAATTCCACATTCAAGTATATTTATTCTTAGGGATGGATATTTGTAAAATATTGTGATTTAGCAACTGGATGATGTCATTTGTAGATATGGAAGAGGCAATAGAATATGTTTTCTATAATAGATTTTACATTTTTTCTGGACATTTGTAAGGTGATACTTGTATATATTCTTAAAGCTCACTGCATCTATTACAGTATGTATATTGATTTGGGTTAAAAACTATTTGCATTTTAAGCAACATGTTATCAGAAAAGTGAGTCAAATATGAATTTAATCTTTTTGGTGGTTATTGCTTATCAAGGTGTATTCCATGTAAAGGATCAAGATTTCCTCCAACGCTTCCTCGCCCAGCTGTGGCAGTCCTGCCCTTCAACCTTCCTTACTGTCAAACTACAACGGAAAAGGGACAGATGGAGGTACCTAAAATGAGGAAATTGCAGTATTATAATACATCTTAAATTTAGATCAATTGTGTAATTCTGAATATAAAAACCTAATAGATATATACATATAATCAGAAATTAATAGAATTTTAAGAGTGTCTGTTGTAATGGGAGATATTAACATAGCAAATTTTGTGGTCTGTAGACTCTGTTGTAAGGATACTGTACTTGCCAGTTAGGCTGCTCGATCCATGTGAAAGAGTAAAGCGTCTCTCAAAAAGTGCAAGTGGATAATCTGGGTGCTCAGGAGCGGGGTTGAACTTCAATCCAATTAGCATAGTATTCAAATGGGTGATCTCCGGCACTCCAAACGTAAAATCAATAACTTTTATTTCATAATCAGATTAAAAACAGGTACAAAATTTTAAAAGATGGTCACAAGCAGCACTAAGTGCAGTTTGTGGCCATCTTTTAAAATGTTGTACCTGTTTTTAACCTGATTATGAAATAAAAGGATACTGTACTTAGCCTCTAGTGTATCCTTGGTTTGTGACTTGAGTCAGCAATTTGCAATTATTTACATAGAATATGTAGTTACAATTAACAGTATCTCAGGGATCTATTACAAATATAATTGTGAACTTATTCACAGCTATATTATCAAGGCTGTCCATAGGGATGCTGAACCTTTAATTAAAAATAGATAGCAGAATTTTTCATTATCCAATGAGCTGGCAGATACTGTTCTTTGCGCTGTTCCTACCATTTTTAAATAGAATTCTAGTCTTCACCACATTTTTTTAAATTCTAGCTTAGCTTCTATATAATTTCCCTTTATTGAATGTTTTCATAAAATGCTCCTTTTTAATAACTTTAATACGAACAGCATTATTTTATAATTTTATTAGCAATGGGTGCAGATTCCAACAAGTCACTCAACTAAATTCAATGGAAGATAACCACTTCTTTATTAACAGATGATACACACAACATTTCAGGGGTAACCCCTTCATCGGGTGTAATATTTGCTTCTCTGCTTTACAACATTACCTCTCTTGCTATACTGATTCTTATCCTATAATGCACAATTTCTTCTGTTTTGCCAAATGGATCAGTTACCTGTTATATGAACAGTTGTTGTCCCAATTATTTGAAAATGTTTCCATAATACATTGGTCGGCCAGAGAGGCATAACATCTAGGAAGACCGTGGCCTTTATTTAGTCATATCAACTAAAGATATTAATGAAACTGACGTCTTCAGGGGAGCATCTGCCCTTCTCCTCTATTGGCTGTTTTACTGTAAATATGAAAAGTGTTTAAAAATAAATAAATGTTGTTAAAAAGCAAATTATTTTCCATTGTGATGTATTATTTGTGTTTTTTTTTCTCTTAGGAACAATACTGGCGCTCTCTCCTTTTTACCAATTACACTGATTACTTGTCTAAGCATGGATATGAATGTGATGAAAATGCTAAAATTGAAGCACAGAAAGAGCAGCAAGAGCTACTAATGAAGATGTTTGCGGTAAACACACTTTTTTTTATTATTAATGTTGTACATTTTGATATTTTTTAATTGATTTTCCCCATGGGCAGAACACTCATAAGTTAGCTTTTGGTTTTTGGTGCACATCCTTCATCATTACTGCCTTATATATCTTTATTAGGTTTATAGGGCAGTGTCTGTTACATCGTTATAGCTGTGCTGTAATTAAAATATGTCTTGCTTCTTGCAAAAAGAATTCTGCAGATGATCTTCATGTTAAAAATGGTGTTTGTTTCCAGGTTATACAGAGGTAAAACAAATCCCATTGTGAATTAATTTTTTATTAGTTTGTGTAGGAAAGTCACCTAAATTGTAGCTCCTATTTCTACCAAAAAAACACTGCTTTAAACTAATCCTATCAGAAACAAATGCTATTCCAAAAATAAGGAATGAACTATGCCCAGATATACCAAATGACCACCGGGAAGAAATAGTTCAAGTAAACTTCTCACTAATCTCATGTAGAGATATGCTAATACAATTTAGAGATCTACATTGCACATACCTTACACCACACAGATTAAGTAAAATATAGCACACAAGCCCTGATCAATAAAAGTTGTGAACCAACAAAAACTGGACAGGCGCTAAAAAATTGAAGAATCAAACAACAAATGTAAATGGAAAAACTTTTTTTGAAAAAATGTTGATTGCAGCTCTTTCTTCTGGAGTTGTTTCAAGACCCCTTCATTAAGCACATAACGGACAAAATAGGATTTTCTAGAAAAAGCGCAAAATATTCATAGTGCAAACTGTACGTAGTCAATAGCTACTAAGTGAGCCCAAACGTGCCAAAATAGATTGTGTAATATGATGGAAAATATCACCACGTGGATAAAATGGCTGAAATGGCCTCTGACCAACTTTAGCAGGTATAC
>WMED01015311.1:0-10441 GCA_019650415.1 Pipa parva | reverse complement strand
GCCAGCGCGAAGCTCCTCCCATTTGGTTCACCAGCAATGAAAAATGGTTTAAACGTCATCACATTCAATGCAGGGGCCAATAAAAACTCTCCCCGTAATGAGCGTGATGATGTGTGAGGCTGGTGAACCAAGTCGGAAGAGCTTCGCACTGGCTTCTCTGTCAGCCTGCGCCCTGTGAAGTAAGCATCGGTACCAGTTAATTACAGCACAGTTCATGCTGTGACTAACAATTCATCTCAATATAAGGTAAGGTTTTTTTTTGCTTTTTTTAAATACCTTTAGGTCTCCTTTAATAGCCTCATTGAAGTGGTCTTGTACACTATGAATTTGCAGCAATTTGACACTTCTCCAACTACACTGATTCAACAAACTGAGATGTGGCAAATTCGTAACCAAATGTGGAAGCTAACAGATGTGGACTTATGAAGCTCTTTCCATTACTTTGAGCGCACATGCTCATTAAAGTGGATGGATTTTTAAAAAATGTACCTTGTGGATTTTTTAAAAATGTACCTTTAAACAGCATTTCTCTCTGTCACCTTCCCTGTCAGCCTGCCTTTTCTTTCCTGAGTGTCGGGTGGGCGGGGCTAAATGATTGACATTATAGCTCCTCCAATCAGATCCCTTAAATCACGATCTAGCAGATATCTGATTTGAAGGAGCTATAATGCCAATCATCATCACCCAACCCAGGAAATAAAAGTTGGGCAGACGAAAGATGACAAAGAGAAATGCTGTTTAAAGGTACATTTTTAAAAAATCCATATATATTTACAAAACATTTATTTCATTAGTAGAACCTAAATTATTATTAGTGTTTTGAGGTGACAGGTGCAGTTTAAGGATCAGACTGTGAATATTGCAAGGTATATATATATATATATATATATATATATATATATGTATTTATGGTGATAGATCACAGATAATTGTATAAGTATTTTTTTGCGGTTGTCATATAAAATGCTGAAAATTAGATAAAAATATCACATACTATAACTTTTTACTTACTACAGAGCACTAATAGTTAACTTGTACAGGTAGTCCTCGACTTACGATGTTGATCCGTTCTTACGCTGCGTTGTAAACCGAATTTCGACGCAAGTCGGATCATAGGGTGTTATAGCGTGCAGGAGACTAGTTTTCCTCGTGTAACTGGGTACAGTGTACAGAACTTGACTCTATTCTTCTGCCGCTGCATGTACGCAAGTCGGAATGAGGCTTCGTATAAAGCGTCGTAACCCCGAAACGACGTAACTCGAGACAGTCGTAACCCAAGGACTACCTATATAGTGTTAAGTCAATATATCTGTTGATATGTAAAGAATCACTAAGAGATGTCACCAATTGGATTGATCCTCACTTCCTGAGTAATACTTGCAAATGATTAAGGTAGGCCCTACTCCCCCAAAAACATTGTGTGTGAAGATGTCACGATAAATTTTCACACCTTGATCTGTCTGGACAATTTCTACTTGATTTTTGGATTGATAGTGGAAGGGGTGAATCCCTAACTGTTGTCCAATGTACTACAAACTTTTTAATTATTACTCATAAGGCGACTACACTCAATAGACAAAGAAAATATAGCAATAATGTGATCACAGACTAGGAATATGGTGACATAGAAAAGGATGTAATATTTACTTGATACAGATAAAGTGACGTTGAAAAGATTACATCACTATGTGTCAGCTACTGTTCAACTGACTGCCGCACTATGGGGGTAATTCATAAAGCAGCAAAGTGAGCTACGATGTGTTCGGCTCACTTTGCTAATAGTAGTATGCGTATGCTGATGTCCGCGTACAGGACATCAGCATGCGCATACTACTATTAATGAAGTGAGCCGAACACATCGTAGCTCACTTTGCTGCTTTATGAATTACCCCCTATGCGTGAAATAGCATTCGCCACGAATGGCAAATAAGTCCACTGTTTATAGAATAAGGAAAAGTGTGTTTGTGTCTTTAGGAGCATAGACTGTCAAAATTAGCACTTTGATAAATATGCATTTGAGATTGTTTAGCTGGATACGGCATAATACATATCATGTGTACAGTTTTAATGTTAAAATATTAAAATTTAAAAGAGCCCTGAAATTCTAGAATACTATATATAACATGTTATTACTATATTTATTTAGTGGGTAATATGATCCATGTGGTTTAAGATTCTGAAGCCACATGGGGATAGGGATGTTTAGCCCTAGCATTAGCCATGTACACTGGTATAATACAGCAGAGACCTACACTTGTGCTTTCTTCTGGTTTTTTTCTATTAATCTTTACTAATTTTGTCAATTGGGAATGCAAACTGTAGTATTATTTGTTATTTATTTGCTTGGACGTAGCTCTATTATGCTCTGGTCAATGCAATTTTCAGATAAGCAAGGTGTGCATTATATTTGCATCTTAATGAGCAAAGACGCACAAACACCACCCACTTATTATCCTTGTAACTGACAAATGGTTAGCATTTACAGCACTGGGTATCAAATAAAAACCAGAGGCGGACACATTACAATTAAACAACATAAAACAACACAAGGGGTAGTAGTGGCAAATAGGACTGTATAGTACCAGTTTATTACTTTTTAGTTTTGATGTTAAATTAATTACATTTTATTGCTCTGGTCCAGTCTGTGATTTTTTTTTAGTCAACTTTGATGCCAGGATGTTAAACTGATACCATTTTATTATATTGTACCAGTTTCTGTATAAATTTGTTACTCTTTAGTTTTTTGTTCCATACCATGCCTGAAGAAGAGAGCTAAGTAGTGAGGAAAATTTGCATTTACCATCTATTCTGTTAGCCAATAAAAAGTATCACCTATACTCTACTTGTCATTGAGAAATAGGCCAACACCTGAAACCCACAATTGGATAACAAATTAAATATATATTTTACATACAAAAATGGTTTTACCTCATCCAGGTGATGTCGATTTTCTTCAAAATGGCGTTGAAACACACGTTCTAGCACCCTGGGAGAACGGAAGAGTAAAATAACAATTTAGTACTAAAGCTCCCTAAATTAATAGGCATTAAGAAGTCTCTCTGTAGAATTATCACAGAGTCAAGCTCCTTTTTCACACAGACATTACTAGACTACCTAATTATCGACAACAATTATAATCTAAAATAAACCAGTAAAATCAGAATTGAGGAGCTGGACTAAAGATATGTTATCTTTAACAGTTTTATTTCAAGCCACTTGAAGTCAAATATGATGAAGAAAAAAAACCTCAATGATTCCCAATAGTATGCTTGCATGCAGAAATAACATCGCCAGCCTGTGGGAAACAAAACATGACAGCTGTTTTCTAAACTTCTCCCACTGTCTAAGCAAACTGCACAATATAGAAAGATTCCTAGGCTTTAGTTCTTCACTAAGACTTTGAAGTAAAAGAGACCATTTTTGGAATAGAATTTTGTTAACTGGAACATACTGCAGATACATTGCAATCCATGCATGGAGAGTTTGTAAAATAAGGTCTAAGTAGTTTAACATCAAAGAGGGAAAGCTTAAAAAAAATGTATGTGTCCCCTTCTGAATGATGAAGTATAGACCATGCACTAGGAGGCGGTAGAAGGATATTAAATAGAAAACATGATAGATTTATGTGTCTGTACTGAGCAAATTTCTCTCACAGTTTTAGGCTGTGCAGTAGTTCAGTGATTAGCATTGTTGGGTCCTGGGTTCAGTTCCACTATGAACATCATCTGCATGGAGTTTGCATTTTTTTCCCCTTACTTATTGCTCCATGTACTCTGTTTTTATTCCCACAATTCATAAATATACTAAGTTAATTGAAGCCTGAATAAATTGGCCCTAGTTTGTGTGTTCGATTGTATAGGAAACTAGATTGCTTGCTCTTCAGGGACTGAAGTGAAGAATTAATCTCTTTAAAACACTATGGAGGATGTTGGCATTCTATAAATAAGGTTTTACAAAGAAGTTGCCAGTTCCTTTAAATAACAAATGGTGGTTTAACGCTTCCACCTTCTGTTATGTTACTTGCTACTCCAGGAAAACAAACCTAGAAATGATATGCAAAATATATAATAACATCAAGGTTTATCCAGCACTGATGTCCATTGCACATAAAAATAAACTAAAATTCCTTGCTTAAACAGGGCTGTTTTGGTAAATGTGATTTAAAACAAAAAAATGCATTGAACATCCTAAGGCATTCCAAAATAATGGACATTGGGAGGGGAGAGCCCAAGAATATTGTTTCATATCTTAGCAAGGCAAAAGCCACGCAAGTAAGGAATCAGTTCAACTGACTTTCCTCTCGTGATAGTTCCTCTTTACGAATTTCTCTTAATCACATCTGATTACAAGATTATACTTCAAATCTGTAATTCCTGGGTTTTCCAACCTGTTTGAAAATAATCCAAGAGTCAGGATTTCATTAGTGATGTCTGTAACAAATTTCAAGTAAACAAGTTCTTCCTCTCTGAAAAACAGGAAAAAAAAAAAAAGATAAAAACAGTATTATTGTACGCTTTACATAAAAGCTAAAATTTAATATAGTATACAAGAAATGCGGAGATCTGCATGGCCTTAATTTAGTAAGACAAAGCTGGTGAATTACAAAATAAGGATATGCTGTGGTGTGCACTAAATTAATTTCCTAGGGGGTGGTACAAAATTTGTACAGAGATATGCAGAAAAGAATATGCATGAATGTTTGCAGAATCCAGTCTATAACCTTTTAATGGACCATTAGTGCAGGGTACAGGAGCAATGTGGTTTCCTTTTTTTTTGGGTGGGTGGGACCAACTCAATCTAGCTATACAATGGTGTTATACAGCAGATTCTGCAAACCGTGTATGTTCTTTTTCTACATATCTTTGAATTGTAAAATAATGCATCTGGTTCAAACTCTAAAAGGGAGAATTTTACTGCATATTTTAACTGTATATCTCACACATTTACTACTTCAGGGCTAGCGTTAGAGGTGCACGGGCTGTGTGATCAAAGAAGGCACCAGTCTCTGCAGTGTCAGTGAATATTTTCCCCTGCAGCAGCGGCAACTTGCAAAAGTTTAAGGGGGGCACCGTTTCACATTTACACAGCATACCTCCCATCTGAAGGCACGCTCTGTACTTCTTTATATATAATTATACAGTTTACATTAGGGAAGATCCATGGCCAAACGGTTATAAAATCTTAACGGTGTACAAAAAAACCCAAAGCATACATACTCGGACTGAATTTTCTGCATAGTAGGTGAAGGAACTTCTAGTTCATTGCGGGTTAACCTAAAAAATAAGTGCAGATTACAAGAATAACTACTTATTCCAGAATTCAGAAGCAATCTGGTTTTTGCTGCTAACAAATGACTGTAATCCACTGATTGTACACATTTTATTATTATAAAATTATATTTATTGCAAACCATCTTCCACTGAAAGTTTGGAAGGGAAAATAAAACCTGCTAATTACTAACACTTTTGCACATGCACAGTTCTGCTTATGAATTATAGGAAAATCACAGTGATCTTACTTGTGAAAAATACAGAACCCAGGAATTTATTCCAATGCCATAATTCTGTGTGCATTTTTTATCCTCTATTACAGATAAAGAATGGTCAAACCAAGGAAAAATAGAGACTTTGCAAAAAAAAATACAAGTTACTTATTTAAGAAAATATTAAAATACAGTATTATAGTATTTGATGCTTACAGTGAATCAGAAAGGAGAAACCTAATAATAATAATAGATACTTTATTAATCTCGAAGGGAAATTCAAGTCATCTAGTAGCAGCATTCATAAAAACACACTTACATAAATTACAAAGAATAAAAAAACATTAATAAATTAAAAAAAAAAAATTACAATAAAATACAAATACAATAATAAAAAACAACAACACATCATACGCAATAATAAAAATATTAAAACAAACAATGCCACTAACACCCTAAAAATAAAAACTAGGCCGGCACAGATAAAAAGGCAATAGAAACCTGTCATTACTACTCTATATGATTATTTTTCCTACTACCTAACTCTAGATTTTAGAATCTCAATTCATCTATTTAATATGAGAACTAAACTGACCATTCTACATGGCTGAACTGCTAAATCAGGTGATACACAGTGCAGACTGTTTGGGGTTTTAAGTATACAATGCATGGCACATCTCAAATAAGTCATTAGCCTTGGTATGTGAAATTTAAACATGTTAATTTTTAAAGTCACTACATCTGGTTTTTAACACTTTCATTGGTAAGCAATTAATTTATATTGGGAAAAAAACATGCATTTAACAATGGCAATCACATAAAAACTGTTTGTTACCGCACTTCTCCTTTAAATACCAAGGTGCACGTTTGTAATTAAAGAGTTTATATCAAAGGTCAAAATGGTAGAAGAGATGTGAACATTTTTTTTTTCTAAACACATTTATCAAAGTTAAATACCACAACGGCACCAGAATATTTTGCAGCTTTACTGAGGCACTATAACTTTTATATGGTGCATTTCTCCACTGATGGTTACTTTTTGCAGTAACTTTTCCATAGTGCTTGCAACATTTTGTTTTATACTTGCCAGTACATTGCACTCAAATTACAAAATTCAATTTGGAATAAAACTGTTTTCTACTACTGAACTAGCATAAGCCATTACTTTCTATAGGATTGCTGTAGGGTAAAAGTCTGAAGTGAAAGAATTACATTATTTTCACCCTTAGTATTGATAAAAAGTCAATTAAAAAAAAAAAAGAATTTGGGTGAAATACTGAAATGAGAAGCAGACTTTTCACCATTTAATAAATATCCCCCAAATCATCATCTTTTTTTAACTATGAAAATCACACTTCTTATTCTGTCTCACCACACAGAACGTGGACAGTTTTTCAAACCCCCATTCTTGATACGGGTCAGAATTATGGTCTTTTGAAGTAAATAACGAACTAAAGGTAAAACCTCACCAAATATAATTAAAGACATTAAGGATGTTTTGCTGAAATGAAGAGGTAAAATAAGCTACAGTGCACTAAAGTCATGCAATGCAGGGTTATTTGTATTAAATAATAACCTTGAGGTATTATTAGAGAAAATCCCAACAAAGACACACATACAAAATTAGTAAATACACAAAGGAATTTTCGAATTAATATACACAGAAATTACCCAAAAGAAAATCCAATATGCCAGACAAAAGGGTTTTGAACAAAGTGATAAAAATGGGAAAATACTGGCATGGTTGGCCAAAGCTGGAAAAGCACCTAACACAATAATATGCATTAAAGAAAAGGTGTAATAAAACCTCAGGAATGTGTGAAACGTTTTCCTTATACTACAAACAAATCTATACTTCCCAGGTTGTGATGGGGAACGAGCGGATGAGAAGCCAACTTAAAAAGGTCAAAATTCCCAAACTGGAAGAAGACCAACGGGAATATCTACAAAATGATAGATCCCAAGAAGAAATGCTCAAAGCAATGTCAGACATGCCCAATAACAAAACCCCAGGTCCAGATTGACTACCGATAGACTGGTATAAAACAATACACAACACTCTAATACCTCAGTACCTTAAAGTATTGAAATTCTCAAAAGAAAAAGGAACACTACCAAAGTCATTATGGAACAACACTAACCTTCCAGAGCTAAGGAGCATAACAGACTGCCAATACTGGACTAATAGAGGCCTTAAAACAATTGAAATATGAATAAATTATAATACCTTTCCCAGCCTATCACAACTCCAAGAAATTACAGGGGGCTAAACAATAATCCTTTTATAGTATTTACAACTAAGACACGCATGTGCAGCACAGTGGGAAAGATTTCCAATTCAACTACATGACTCTCCAGTAGAAACAATACTGAGGGAAACCCAAACCTCAAAATTAATCTCAAGAATATACCAAAAGTTAAACAGAATGGCATCACCTCTCTTCCAGGCCTCCTACCAATTATGGCAAACACATATCACTCAACTAACCTGGGAGAAATGGAAGGAAGCAACAGAAAAAGCATATTCATTTCTGATATCCAATAGGGATAGACTGATCCATCTTAAAATTTTACACCAAAAATACCTAACTCCACTGCAACTACGCCATGTACAGAAACAAAACACAGCAAACTGCCCCAAATATGGAGAAGAAAATGCCAATTTCTTTCATTTAATATAGGCTTGCCCAAAGGTACTGGGATACTGGAGAGATATTAATAAATATATAAAGGAGAAATTAGCTCTCACAAACATCCTATCACCCATAACTGTATACTGGGAGTAATAGATGAATGACTACCTTTAAATCATACTAGAAATTTATACAGATCCCTAATGTGGTACGGGAAAAAAAATATCATACTACATAGGATGACACGCCAAGAATCAAGTCTCACCGACTGGATCCAGTTAGTAAACAAAACTCTACCCCTAATCAAACTCATTTTCCTGTGTAGGAAAATTCCCCAAAATATGGTCACTGGCTAGAAATAAATACAGACATCTCAGGGTCTTGAATAAAAAAATAAAAAAAAAGTTTTATTTCAACATTGCAGAATGTACATGATAAATGCTTGTAATTAAACAGAATTGTATGTTACTAATATGTTGATGCAACTCCCTGTTCTAAATTTGTAATTTTGCAAATTGAAAATAATAAAAATGTTCCTTGAAAAACAAACAAACAAATAATAATAATAATAACCTTGATAATGAACGCTGAGTGACTCCCAACTCATCCAGGTCTGCCTGAGACCAAAATGTCTTTTGCTCACAGTCTTCATTTAATAGCCGTCCATCATCCTCAGAATTCTGGGGGGAAAAAAACATTTTAGATTTCCTGTTCACCTACAGAGTTTTGCAAGTATCTACATAACACAGCTTTCCTTAGGTTGGAGATCTCCAGATGGATAAAGAGGAAATTTGAAGAAAGTGCAAGTTCATTGGTTAACAAACATTATTTATTATCCAATATTTACTGAATTATTACTATATACATATGTACCAAGTGAATGCAGCAACTTTTATCCACAAAACGGAGTAGAAAACTAAGCCAGCAAATCTGAAAGACTAATTGCAAATACACCTTGAAGTTGATTTTCCCCACGAAATATACATTGAAGGGATATCATCCCAAAATCCTCAATTTGAAAGAGGAACTACTGGAACAGATAGAAGTATTAAACAAGTAGAAGAAATATCTAAAACAATTTAGGATAGCCAAGATGGAAACTGTAGAACAAATGGTTATAAAGAGTTACAGAGTCTCAAAAAGTTCTTCAAAAGCATAATGTTCCTAGCTAGTGGAAAAATGTTTTCAAGGGATATTAAGAGAAATTATACAGAACTTCATTATAACAGACTAATTGAATTAGAGGTCAGCATAGAAAACAAACCTAATATCTATAAAGGAGGTAGGCAGCAAACTGAATTGAGAAAGAACAGCTTACTGTATGTGTATTTCACAAAAAAGCTTTTAAAACTTCTCAAAAAAGGCTTACAGTAAAAAAAAATTTAGGGGGGGGGGTTAAAATGGTCTCAGTTGTAAAGATAAAAAAAGCCATTATACTGTAAATTAAACCTATTCTGATTAATTGTTCTGGGGCTATTTACCATATTTTTCACTCCATAAAATGCACGTGAGCATAAATCATGCCTAGGGTTTTAAGGAGCAAAAGATAAAAAATATTCTGAACTAAATGCCCTCCATTCCTTGCCTGCCTAACCTCCTTCCTTCCCTCCCTCCCATGGCTGCCCACCTTCTTTCTTTCCCATGCCTGCTGTTCTCCCCTCCCACATATGCACAGGCAGGCAGTTTTTGGAGTATTTACCTTCCTCTGTGCAGTCTACTACTACTGAGCTGCCTCCTGTCAGTGCATTTCCCGATTCAACTAAGATAAGTGGCACTTGGCCTTCCGCTCCCCTAGGCTCTTAATGGCTCTATTCACCATGGATTCAGACACTATTAGCGTAGCTGTGCTAGTAGCGGCCGAATCCACAGCGAACAGTGCCGAGCCACCTACCTTAGTTGAATCGGGAGATGCACTGACAAGAGGCAGCTTGCTCGTATGCTGCCCAGGAGGAAGGCAAGTACTTAGAAATTTTCTTCCACTGCTGCAGGGCATGCATAAGGAGATGCCATCTGAAGAAAAGGAACATTCACTTCATAAGATGCACAGACATTTCCCCCCCTACTTTTGGGTGCGTTTTATGGAGCAAAAAATATGGTATGTGAAGTTTAGGACCTCCTGTTGCTAGAATTTTAATGTACACAGAGGGACATAAAATCTGAAGAAAAGGTGCAGTGAGGCACAACTAGGTTTAAAGCAGTAGAGTTAAAATTATTTTGTGTTTTAAGGTTTTTAATGGCTTAAACTTAATAGAAGAAACTGGATTTATTTACATTATGAGATATGTCTCTCTTAGGGGGGAATTCACCATTGTCCGAAGTAGTGCGA
>WMED01015309.1:0-13697 GCA_019650415.1 Pipa parva | reverse complement strand
AGGATGAACTAGGGACAGGGGGACATAGAAAGGGATGTAATATTCACATATATACAGTTACAGCACTTCTTTACAGGTATGATCTGTCACTTTAAAAAAAGAAAATTGTATTTAATAAAAGATTTAAATTAGAATAAATAAACATGATTTTTTACTTCTTATTTTCAGCCGTAGTGTTCCTTTAAGGTGGATAAGTTCATTGAAAATGTTGGGCTTTGCTCAATATATAACAACCCTTGATCTTACAAAAAGATATTGGGAAGTACTTCTTCATTTATTATACCATATAGAGGTCTTGTGTGTGTGTAGTCATAGTATAGTCATAGTTTCACAGGAATGGAAGATCTATTTGGCCAAGGTGCAAGCCCCCAAGAAATGTTTGTATATAAAATAAGTGTATATCCTTCCTGGTGGGTCAACATGCAGCCCATCCTGGTTTATATGGAATATAATAATGTAATATAATATAATATTAACTGGTTGGAAAGTCAAACTGACTTTACCTCTCTGCTTATCCTAAAGACGGTGTCTGCTCCCCCCCAGAACGTTGTACCATTTGATCACATTGTTACCATAAACAGGCAGAGCTATAGGGCAGAGTAAGGTGCTCTTTTGCATGTTTGTTGATTAGGCACACTGGAACTTGTATCCCTCTACCTTGTTTAATGACATGACAATACTTGCTACTGTTCTAGATGCAATTGGCTGTTCGACCTATCCAGCATAAGTTTTCAGATCAGATTGTGTTAAAATGATGCTTTCATATGGAGAAGTCCATCAAGGTCTTGGCCATTAGAGAACGTGTCACGCGACGTGGCCCTGAAGTTGGACAACTGTCATTTGAATGGAAATTTGCTTGTTTAGCTTTCTCATTTTCCTTATTTCATCTGAATTTCAAATAAGTTATGGTACAAAAATCACTGGAAACAACGTGCATTTGAGTAACAGTCAAGTCCCATAATCCTGCTTTGGCTTTACCTTTTCTGTAATTTATTTTCTTTACCTGAATGGTTTTGCATTTTGTGACTATACCTAACACAACACAGGAAGGAGATAGACATACTGTATATATATGTATATATATTTCTTTTAGCTGAAAGTGCCGTACACAGGTTGGAAGAGAGCCACAGCAAGATGAGGAAATTCAAAGCTTTTTGTGTCATCCTGTGTCGGTAACAAAGCCAGGTGCCTTCATGTTGCAGCTGAGGATGTGGTTTTCATTGAACCTGTCAGTTCTAAGTAAGGGGGAAGCTTTCTGCTTATGCAAAACACTTGCTCTCTGCCGGCAATTTGCGTGATACGTACAGTACAGCACTGCCAACCCTCGCTTCTGTTTAGGGGACCATGATCTTCACACAGCTCTCTATGCATCTCAGAACATGTTTCCTTTAAACTGTGTCTGTGCAAAATATAATGTACAATATTGTTAAAATTCCTAGAACATAGTCATTCGCTCAGTCAGCTGTTTGAATTGTACAGATTATATTGTGACATAGGTGTGAGGTGGAAACAAAAACACATATGTTTGATTGTTGTAATCTTTGCAAAATTCAGGGTTTAAAATGAAACTCGCTACCCAGATGCCTTTTTGGTTGGCAGAGTTGTTTTAAATTCTATGGAATGATCAAGTCATGGGAGATGAGCTTGTGATTGGTTAGTCAGATATGATACCAGTTACAGTGGTGTGAAAAAGTGTTTGCCCCCTTCCTCATTTCCTGTTTTTTTTTTGCATGTTTGTCACACTTAAGTGTTTCGGAACATCAAACCAATTTAAACAATAGGCTTAGGGGTTATACTGACCGCTACTATCTCCAGTGAACCAAAGTGTGCGATAGCGGGTGCTCGGTAGTACAGTCGGACGGCTTGTGGGATAATCAAAATGAAAATCGCTCCGGCACTCCTTTGAAAATAAAAACTTGATTTTATTGCATATTCAAAAATAAAAATAAAAACAATACAGCCTACGCGTTTCGTGCGATAGGCACTTATTCATGGCATAATGAATAATGATGGTTTGGATTTTTTTTCTCCTTTAATAATAAACACCTTCATTTACAAATTGCATTTTGTGTTTACTTGTGTTGTCCTTGACTATTGTTTAAATTGGTTTGATGTTCCGAAACACTTAAGTGTGACAAACATGCAAAAAAACAGGAAATGAGGAAGGGGGCAAACACTTTTTCACACCTCTGTATATCACTATATGTGGTTATTATACAATTGCATTATATAGGAGTATCTATATAATGATCTATCAGCACAGCTAAAGGAGTGTGGCCCAGTTCAGTAAGCTGTTTGGACATTGGTCTACCACACATCTTGGCCAAACCCACTAATTTTTGACTTTTTATATATATATATATATATATATATATATATATATATATATATATATACTGACCTGTTACATGAAGATTACAGGTTATTTGCTTTGATGGAGATTTTTATCATTGGGATCTCTGTTGATTTGCACTGAGGATGTAAGGGTTTAGTAGATTATCAGAGACTTAACGGCTAATCTTCATATTTTCCAGAATTTGAATTTTCCAGATTTTCATTCCCTCCATTTCCCACTTCACCCTCTTATATGGTTTCATTCTGACTCTAATAGGATGAACAGACTTAAATAGTTTGTGATTGTGATATTTTATTTCTGGAGTCATGACTGACGTAAGGGCGAAGAAGTTGAAAGACATGGTTCTTTATGTTTTTGAATAAAGTTAGTGCCTCCTCTGCTTTTCACTACAGACCCTACAAATCTTTCCGTGGCTTTGCTTTGCTTAAGGTAGTCTAAACAAATCCCCGCCTAGTCCTGCTGTTGCTTATGGAACTTTAATAATACCTATTTATAAAGTGCCCCATGAAGCCCAATTTAGCTTCAAGGAAACTTCCATGTCAATCCAAATAGCAAATTTCTTTTTTCTGATGTTACCGGCCCTTTAAAATGATAAATATATATATATTTTTTTTGTTTATATACTTTATACTGTGCAAAGTGTACACTATCCAGGTAACTGCTGATATCAGTACAACTCCTGCTGTAGGGTTTATATACCCTTTATGATATTACAGATTATAATGGGAAGTGTTTGGTGAAATAGATGTTGTATTGACTTAAAAAAAAAAAAATGTCAGCCACATGACTGTGTTTGGTAAGGTGAATCAACCAGTGGTGACTATGATTTGTTTTACCATACAGACAAGTTTATAATGGTCTAACCATATTGTGGTATTTCTTCAAGTATCACCCAATACTAGTAACTGCTCACAATTAATTCTTAGAGAAAAGCTTGTTATATCCAAGAAGATACCTACCAATAGTGATTTTAGGCTCCAGCATGGCCCCTGCTTTCTGTAACTTGCCGATGTCTTCTGCTCTTGACAATTGCTATGATCCTCTTCACTTCCTGTTCTTGTGTAATTTCAGTAATTAACTCAAGTGCAGTAGCAGAATTCTGATATAAAACTGCTACTGCGCTTGGTCTATTTGCCGAAACAGTGCAAAGAGTGCAGAGTTTGATGGGTAGATATTGATCAATATCAATCAATCTTTACCAATATCAATTTTTATCTCCACTTTATAAATCAGGGGAATGGAAAAGTCCAGCAAACTGAAAAATAGCATTGATAAACTCTGAAACTCTTTCCCCTAAGGCAGGGGTCGGCAGTCTTTGTAGAGGAGAAAGCCATTTAACTCCCTCCTCCACCGTTGAAAAAGTCTTCGGAGCCGTAAAGGGAGAGGAGCACCTACGCTCACGATCACATGACCTTTGACGTTTCATCACAAGAGACTTCAAAGGCCATGGGCGGGTGGGAGGACATCTACTTGGAGCCGCACAACTCGGCTAAAGAGCCAAATGCGGCTCACGAGCCGCGGTTTTCCGACCTCTGCCCTAAGGGCATGAGGTATTCCTATTACAACAGCCCTGCCTAACTTTGTGGTGCTTTGTAAATATAAATATACATACATATGTACAAATGAATAAAATGGTTATAAATGAATAAATACATACATACAACAAGCGACTCACGTTTTTTTCTTTTAACTTTTTAGCGCATTTAAAACCCAATACTGGGTTCTGCAATATTATTACTATTGTGGAGTTAAACTTCAACCCAGTTACAATTAGTGTAAATGTACTGGTTATCTGAGCCTTTGGAGCGGATGACAGTTAAGTGCTCGTAGAGGAATGGAGAGGATACATGGGGAACCAAAGTTAACGGAAGTGGTTGGTTGGAAAATTAGGTTATTTTATTTCGGGAATATTATTTACTAATATTTAGAAAAAATATTAACCTGTTTAGATAGTATCATACAAACACACACCATTAGTTTTTAGTAAATTAATTTGATTTTTTTTCTTCTTTGCAATTGAATGTCCTTGAATGATTCAAAAGTGATTTGATTTTGCAGAGTTAATCCACATTTAGAGCTTTCATTGCTTTGCCGTCCAGCACATATCTGTCGTGGACTCGTGCAGCGTATTAGAATCATCTTATGCAATAACATAAAGTGGAAGCAATCATGCTTTAGTACAGTGGTCCCCAACCTTTGCTGCATCGGTGACTGCTTTTCCTATTCTCCGATCCAAAAAAGGACTGTTGGGAGGGTGGTCGGGGCAATCTGAGCTGCCTGCCCATGATGGTGATGCACTTCCTGTGCTCACGTCACCATCATGGGGCCCAGTGCCAAGGGGCCTGAGGACCGTCATTTGGGGACCTCTGCTTTAGTAAACATAGTCTGTCTATGTAGCATGCTACGTGGGGATTTTAGGCCTTTTTCAGTAGGGACTTTCCTTTTTCTCTTTAGTTAGACTCAAATAAGTTCTTGGTGTTTTCTGTCTTAGAGGCCCAGACAAAATATGGTTGTTGGTTTTTTTTGAAGTTTGACATCACAGTACACGGCTGCTGTAAATGTCATGGGAAATGATAAAGAGAGAAGTAAACTGTCATTTTTTTTTTAATTTACAAGTCATTGAAAAGGAAAAGTTTATTTTCATTTCCTGTTTGTTCTGTTTTATTACCTCTTTTGAAATTTTCAATTGGTTGTTGATCTTAAATTAATTGGTTAGTAATGTAAATGTCACTAAAACCTCTAAAATTGTTTCTGGCTTCTTATTCCCAGCTGAAGGTACCCCTTTCTACTCTAGTGGTTATGGGTAAATATCCCCTGTGAGTTAACCCTTGATTTCCCACATCAAAATGTTTCCCTTTAATACACACACCTTGTTTTGTTGTGGTAGTGTCCTTGGAAGAGACGCATCACCTGAGCATGTGCTCCTCTCCCTTTCTAAGGCAGTGCAAGGAAAGGTCCTCTTTGACTGAACGACTGGAGGAACAGTAGTATTGCTCCTTAAGGAGCTGTGTTGAGCAGGCTAGGTCATTAAGAAGAACTGAATTGGTTGTGAGGATTAACAGAAGCAAAAGCCCAAAAAAGGAGTAATATCAGGGATAGTGTCCTACAGTGAGTTGGAGCACTGACTGCCAATGAGTGCAGGGTACAACAGTAAATAGAGTAGGGGCAAACTGGAGAAGTCCTAGAGGCTGGCACTGCTGCCCTGTTCATTGCACTCCTATTTCTGTAGGCTGGAGCAGTGTCTATAATGTAAAGGTAGGATGAGAAGTCACTGGTACTGCTGATGCACTGTGTGATAAATCTACTTATAAATCATTCTTTTTTATTATTATAAGGAATTCCTAGGGTCCTACTAGTTATACAAACAAGTGGTATTATCCGTCAGTTGTTAAGAAAGAGCATATGTCATGAGGCAAGAGCTATGGATCTGAAAAGGTTTAAAGGAGAACTAAAGTAAAAAATAAAAAAGGACAGTTAAAATACTTACCTTATACAGAGCCGATTGATTATAGTCACAGCATGAGCTGTGCTGTAATTAGCCGGCACCTGATGCTTCCCCCGACACTTCTTCACAGTGCTGGCTGACTGGCAGCCAGCGCTATAACCCCTCCCACCCTGTTACACCTCGGGTGTTTCAGGACTTAAGCATCATCATTGCGGGGCCAATGAGAACACTCCCCACAATGAGCGTGATGATGTAGAAGTCAGTGAAGCAGGAAGAAGGAGCTGCGCACTGGCTTCTCAGTCAGCTACAGCGCTGTGAAAGAGGCATCGGGGGAAGCTTCGGCTGCCAGGTAATTACAGCACAGCTCATGTTGTGACTTTAATCAATCAGCTTTTTATAAGGTAAGTATTTTAATTGTCCTTTTTTATTTTTTGACTTTAGGACTCCTTTAAGTAATGCAATAATTTATTGTGTGTCTATATAGCGCTGCTTAACTACACATTATAAATTAGAGCAATACAATTCCTTCCCCTTGGGCGATTACACTCTCATTTTACATAATCAAACAGACTAGGGCTAGTTGACTGTGTTTTTGGATTGTGGAAAGAAGCCAAAAACCCCAAAGAGAATCCACACAAATGCAGAGAGAACTTGCAGACTCTTTGGAGATGAGGTCCAGGGTGGATGACTTCCCTCTGAGAATCTTAAATGGAATTCCTTGAAATCCTAAGCATGCTGGGAAATCAAATCCAGGCCTGGAGAAGACAATGCCCATGGTCCGTGTGGTGCTTGAATGTTCGCAAATGGCTTTAGAGCTGCAATCTCACAGTCATAGACAAAGAAACAACCGCAGAACTAAACATTGTTCAAATAAGGAACTATTCCATGTGTAAAATGCCGTCATGTCAAAATATCTCTTTGGCCCTACTCACCCCTAGTACTAACAAGCCTTAGTATTCCTTTAAGGATTATCAGTCACCTTTCCCCTTCGTGATGTCATTTTCACATTCTCCATGTTGAGGAATATAATTTTTTCAAGCCCACGTGTGATAGGCCGATCTTATAACTGTAGCGTCATACAAAAAAAAAATATATATTTTATGGGGTTCTTGGGTGGGCTATAGACAAAAAAAGAATTATTTACAGTTGCATAAATAAGGATCCTGAATGTGTTTCAGTGCCAGCCTTTCCGTGGGTTTTAAGCAATTATACAGTAAAAGCAAACATTAGAATTCATTTTTACCTTTGGCCTCTAAAATAACCATAATAACTGAGGGATTAAGGGGGGGGCATACAGCGTACCTCTCTGAAAAGTTCCTGCTTGTGGTTGAAATTAAAGTGTCTTTTATTTGATGGATACCTTCATTTATTTTAGAAAAAAAAAATGAATTTCAGACTGTTGCGTTTTCGGCTAATTCTGTTAGCAGAAGCAACTGCTTAATAAAGATACATTATCCAGCGTGGATGTAAACAACATTTTTGCAGATAGAATTAGCAGAATATGTAATACAATATAAATAGAAAAGAGAGCATTTGCTGCCTCCTGTCAGAATCTCTGTGTAAGGGAGGTGGGTGGTTCTTTAGCCAATCAGAGGATGTTACCGTGGAACATGGCGACTGAAGCCGAGTACCCACTTCTCTCTTATACTGCTGAGAAAGATTGTCCCTTTTGAGATGCCATCAAATCACCGATTAGCAGTTTTATATTAGCTGGCATTAAACAGGAAGAAAGTGGTACTGATTTTGGAGGCTGATTTTTAGGTATTTAACAATAGGTAGAAATATAACCATTTAATAAGCCACACAAAATAGGATTATTTCCCTAGGGACTTAATTGCTCCTTTAAGAGATTTAGAAATGGGTATTGATTCACTGAATACTCATTTAGTCCTTTACTTGATAAAAACCATCACGGAGAATAGAGTTTGAAAATATCTGACATTCTTTAAATATAAGCTTTTTTTTTAAATTATATTTTATCAATGATGACCCAATTATAACCAATCCCTGTTCAGTTAAATCTCTCATTTGTTCATGAAAGTTTATCAGGGAATCCACTTCTCCAATATTTAAGCACTGGCGTCTACAGAGCATGTGTGAAACCCACTGTGTGTGCGCCTCATTGATATTCACAGTTTAATGTGCAGTACCAAGTCACATCCAACAGTCCAATAAAAATATATATATATCATTTTATTCTTTTTAGAAAAAGGACAAATGAGATTATTTGGTAAGTGCAAGATGTAGTTTGACTTTAAAAAAGAATTAATGTAGCCTAACCATAACTGATATGCTGAAAGTACAGACTAAACATCTATATTATAAAGCATCAAATCTTATAGAGCTGCTGGTGCTAGTATCTCTTAATTCTTCTTTAACAAGTTGTCATGTCATATTTGGATGTATTATCATTGCATATGTTACTTGCCTTGTCTTAAGTTTCTGTTGTTCTTTACATCTGTCTTAAAGACTGACTCATATATTTTACTGCTGCTATTGTTTCCTAATATGTGGATCTTGATCTGTATGTAATTAATATCCCATCTCTTATGGATATTTTATTTTGCTAAATATAGAGGCCAAAGCAGCGTGTAATTGTATTGCTTTTAACTTTATTGAATATTTGGATGCTCATAAATTAAGCATTTAGATACCAGTTCTTGTTTGAATAAGAGTGAATAAAACCAGAGAGAATTTAAATCCTTTTGAGAGGAAGCCAATACGCATTTTTTGAATTAGGAACAAGCATATGGAGAAAACATTGCAATACAGGGAAAATGTAGAGCAGTCTTTCAAACAATATAATAGCTTCCTTATTAGAAAAACGTAATAAAATATTGTTTTAATAATGTAAAAACCACTGTATATTTAGCTTCCATTTTTGATTTTACCATATGGTTTTAGATTCATTGTTAGACTTACAGCAACAAGCATGGAACTGGACAACTGCAGATGTTGTCAGGCAATACTGAATGCAGCAAAAAATAAAAAGATGCTAGAATCCAAAATTGTATTGGTCCGCATATGACATCATCAACCAAGACAGCATTGTTTCCGAAATATGTGTGACTTGTAGGTATTTGTATATCCTTCTCAGTTAAATTTCTCCAGATATTGGTTATATCCTTTTTTTGGCTTGTTGCATTTATCTGTTGTTTAAACAGCCACAACTCTGATAAGTGTGAATGTTTATCTTTCTCACTCTATGCGTCTCTTAGATACATCATTACCCACAATTTAGCACTTCTAGTGGTGTTTACTTAGAGCCTCATTCACTGCAAATTCACCTGTTGAATTCTCCGATTCGCATTGCCAAAATAGTTGCAAATTCACTTCTCAGAATTGACGAAATGAAGAATACAGTGACGTCAGTCTCACCATATCCCAATAACTGTATTCTGTGAATATTCTATTTCCATGTCACCTTGTCCCTAGGTCATGTTTTTACTTAGTCACAATCATCATAGTAGGAAATACCTACTTCATAGTAGAGGTACCAGTACATGCGCACGCAAAATGATAAAAAGTTCGCAACTCGCTAAGTCACTCAAATTGGTTCCATATTTGCCACTTTGCAGAGTTTGCTCAATAAGAGAACATGAGAAAGTGGCAAATAGACACAAATTCAGAGCTCTGCACGATTATTCGCACTTTAGTCAATGAGGTTCTTAATGTTCGTACATTTATTTTAATCCCAGCGGCATTCCTCTTTCAGTACATTCAATTTGTTGATTTCAGCGCTGTCTGTATTCATTGTATCTTCTCTTTACTACTAATCAATACATCCATTCTTTTCTCTACTCCTTCACGCTCCGTTTCTTACATTTACAAGAGCGAGAACAACTTGTGTTTCCACCTTCCTCCATCCCATGACACCTGCAATCTCCATATGGATAGAGGAAAAATGTTTTTCTAGAAACCTCTACAAGCACATTATTTCCTTTTAAAATCAATTAAAAGGAAGAAGTAGAGGGTCTGGGCAAGACACTAAAAGCACTTGACTTCCCTATAGCCTGTCCACCCTGACTTGAAGAAGATCTAGATTGACAATACAGGGGAGTCATCATTGTGGATCCTCCATTTAGTTCCCTCAGATATCTCCAAATCAACAGTTCATGTGGGAGCTGCCTAGAGGAGCCAATGAAACTTCCTCCTTTGTCTTTTCTGTTTTCATGCATTTTTTTTATTTAATTAATTGTAGGATTCCAGGTTACTTTTGGTTCTAGAAAAAAAAAAAATCTCAGATTTGTGACCCACCGAGAAACAGGAAGCCATAACTTGCAGATTACTAATTTAGAATCTGTCTCAGAGGATCTTTAAAAATCATTTTTACACGTCCAACTGCAGAGACCTTTCTGGTTCAGGGAAGACGAATGAACTCTGTCTACACTTAAACGATTTGCAGACATCTAACCATAAGCCCTGTAATGATATGCACAAGTTCTTCAATGTTCCGTCAACCCATGTACATCCTAGGTCAAAGAAACTAGATTGTCAATGAATCATTGTGCATTTTCATTGAACTCCAGCTAACCAGTTTTTAATAGAGAAATGTAGTAGTTGAATTCCATTAGGTGTGATTGTATATGAATGGATACATTTTACAAGCCTCTATTTCATGGCTCACATCATATTTACAACATCTTGTGTTATAATTTGGTGTCTTGAAGTTCCACTGAATGGAGGCATTTTGACTTTTCATGGCTTGGAAACCTATTTCTTTTGTTCGAGTTTGCCCTGAATGCAATCATTCACAAGGTGATTAAATAAGGATGTGAATTCTAAACATTTACCTATCAAAGCTATTTTGTTTGGGGCAGCTAATAATGGTCAGAATGTGAAATGGCTGTTAGCATTTGTAAAGCAAGGTGCTGTTTAGGTCTGACTGCGCGGACACACACAACGTTTATATTACATTCAGATAACATACGCATTGCTAAAATATATTAACTGCCGTGTATCATTAAAAAAAACAAACTAAACGAACTCCATGGAAATATGATTGCCACAATTACCAGCAAATCTATACACAGAATGACTGAATGAGCAAGTAGAGGCAATTGCAAAATGCAACATTATCAGGCACTGAAACTGTAGATATTATCTCAAAAAAAGATGCAGTATATGATAGTTACCAATTCAGGTGAAGCATTGGCAAAATGTTTTATACAGACTTCGACGCATAAATGAAAGTTACAGGCGCAACAGGTATAATTTCTATAGTCCGCTTGAGGCATTAAGTCTGAGATGGACAATCAGGTTAGGCCTGGGAAGTTACAATAATTTGTGCCCAGGTAAATGATTTAATCAACCCAAAATAGTACAGTAGCTGACAGCGTACCTCTCAATTGTTCAAGATTTCATGAAACAGTTCCATTATTTGGGTCTAGCCTTCCCATAGACCTGTACCCTGTTGTCTACACTTGGGAAAAGATGTCACCTATTGCCAATCAGGAGAAAGTGGGCAGTGATCCTGTGGCAGCAATGCCAGTGGGGATAGAGCTGTTCTGCTGTTCCCCTTGGAAACTTTGGTGGTATGGCCATCAGTGTATGGAGTTGTAGATATATTACTATATTACTGTTAATTACCCACATTGCAATGTGCCCCCTGTATTGTTCCTTTCACCACTAGTTAGGTGCTCAAATATGAATAAAAATTGCACCGCACAGTAGTCTTGTTACAAAGAAGTTACAAAGACAAACTGGCGGGACAGAACTGTAGTCTCGTCTTTTCAGCTACTGACTGCTACTCATCCCTAACCGGCAAGTTTGATATCCCTGATAGTATAATTGTGGCATGGAGCATCCTCATGGAACAGTCTCCTCCATTCCTGATCAGATATTGGTATCCCTGTCCAGGCATATTAATGGATGCAAAGCTAAACAGAATAGAATATCTCAGTTCCTGAATTTTATCTCTGCACATCTATAGACGGCTCTTCTGTCTGTTGTTCCTGCTAGTCCAGCTGGTGTGACTCTTCAACATGGAATCAGAGATCTTTAAATTCCACCTCCTCCTAGGATTTCTGGAGATTTTGAAGTTTCATCAACCAGTGCATGAAATAGTTTGAGGTCCAATCCTTTCACTTTGTCTTCAAATGTGTCAAGGTGTGATATGTTGTTTCCCTGTTGCCATGTGGTGTGCTGGCTTGAACATTACCATTATGGGAACCCATACACCATCTCCTGGTCCAGTATTACTGGATGATCAGGAAGAATCTGAGGTTGAGAAGATCCTGGACTCTCATTTTTCTCATAGGAATCCAGTATCTGTCCCACTGGAAAGGCTATGGTCCTCATGAATGCTCTTGGGTCGATGCTTCTAAGGTTCATGCTCTAAGGTTCATACACTCTTTCCACTCTTGTCCTGAGAAGCCCAAAAGCCCCCAGAAGGCACCCCTGAGTAGGGTACTCTTCTCCTTTTTATGCTAGATCGGCGTCTTTAGCCATTTACATCATCACCTATGCCTAACATTGGCTGTCTACGTCATCATGCTACTGCTGCGGTTGCATCCCCACCAGTTAGCTTTTAAATATCAATTGACTCCTAGCTTCTGCACCCTATTATAGGACTACTCTTGTTGTTTCTGGGTGTGAAGTTATTCTCTGATTTCTCTGTGTACCTGATCTCGGCCTGTTTCCTTGATTTCTCTTGTCTTCTGCCTGGCCTTTACTTTGCTTTGGAGTCTTTAACTATTGTGGATTTTGTTGCCTGCCCTCACCTTTGCTTTGTCTTTTGACTACGATTCTTCATCCCACCTGGTTTTCTGGTGTACCAACAGTGGTCAGTTATACTAGGGTCTGCAACCTGGGAGCTTCCTCACAGCAAAGGCCATTCTCCCTTGCAGGGGTTAAGGGTGAAGACCAGGGGCTTCTTAGACTCCACGCTCTTGGACTGGCTAGCACAAATGCCAATGTGTGACAGAACTGTAGTCTTGACTGTTTGGCTGCTGCCTTCTAATCTTCCCTACTCACCAAGTTTGATACCCCTAATGCCCACATTGTGCCTGCCTACACTATCCAATTGCCTAGTTGCATTACAAATAAACTTGCAGTGTTGTTCACCATTCATTACAGTGTAAATGCATTATACAGTAGCACAGTTATTTTCTAAGCATTCAGCTGATTTGCCTAGTATCCTGGTTACAATGGACAATCCTAGTAAGAAAACTACAATTTAATTTACCTGTTATATTTTTTATTTTGTAAAGACCTCAACAGCTACAGCACCACCTTCTCATTAACCATAGTAAAGTGCACATAAGAGATGCTAAAATGCAAATCCCCATAGTAGCCGTATAAAACTGCACATTATATTCACATTCTTCTCCTTCTCTGGCTCACGGGGACAGTTTAAAGATGGTCATCATTCTCAGTGTATGCTATAGGAAGACCATCAAGTCCTGAAAATATACCACAGCCATTGGATCAGTGGAGTTGAACATCTGGCCAAAAAAAGGTTCTTTCATATTAAAGTATACAATTTTTTTTGCTGAATTTGATTGTCTGTATATTATCCTCCATATTTACAAAATAAAAAACAAAACTTTAATTATAAATACCATGTTTCCCTGAAAATAGGACAGGGTCTTATATTAATTGTTGCTCCTAAAGAAGCACTAGGTCTTATTTTCGGGGGATGTTTTATTTTTGGGATACGGTACTGGTACGGTAGATTACTCATACTTTACTGCGGCTTGGACTTATTTTCAGGAGACACGGTACTGGTACTGTGTATTTCTAGTACTTTACTGCAGCTAGGTATTATTTTCAGGGGACACGGTACTGGTACGGTGTATTTCCAGTACTTTACTGCAGCTAGGTCTTATTTTTAGAGTACACGGTACTGGTACGATATATTTCCAGTACTTTACTGCAGCTAGGTCTTATTTTTGG
>WMED01015307.1:0-13698 GCA_019650415.1 Pipa parva | reverse complement strand
CATATAAAAATAAGTATTTTTCACTTATATATAGTTAGTGGGATATGATGAGACTGATGTTACTGCCCTTCACTGGAGGGGTTCTCCTTACTCCGCATGACTTCTCATCCTACTATAGTGCGACTGAGTACATCACACTTCGTATGCAACAGTGTCTGTTGCTCTTCGCTGCTTCATGAATAAGAATTTGCGACTTCCTAGTCATATTAACGGGAACAGATGCGGAGACACTATGCAAGGCCAATTCGGACTTTGATGAATAACCCCCCAAAGACTCCAAAACCAATTATTCTCTTCAGAATGTATATTGGGTTACAAATAGTTCATATTAATTGTTATTTTGGTGATAAAATTGTGATTTTAAATATGGACACTCTTGGATTACATTGATTCTTTCTATAATTAATAAAAAAAAAATGTATATGTCTTTTTCCCATCTTAGTACTTATCTAGCCAATAATACTTATATTCTGCAATGTGAAAAAAGCCCTTATGAGAAGGGAAAAGGTAAAAACAATCTAGGCAGACCAATTATGATTGTCTTCTTTCCCAGGAACCGCATCTTATTGTGGATCATAAATCAGTAATGTAAGTAATGCACATTGTTTACAACTTGCAGTATGCTTCTCCAGACATAACCATAACATTCCTAAATGTTCAGTGTCAGTGGTTGAATAATAATGGAACATAGCCCAAAACAATAATTTGCCTTTTAATAGCTTAACTTTGAAAATTATGTTGTTCATTAAAAGCCTTGTAAGGACAAAAATGCTCTTTTCCATTATTTCACAATTACAAATTAAAATTTTAATTCTAGTGAAATGAATAATCCCTCCCCCACATCCTCTGACAAATGTGCAGGCATTTCATCCATGAATTGCTGTATCAAAGCCTTTCTTACTTATATTGCACAATTTATTTATTTTGAATACCAATTCAAGCATTATGTAAATTTTACATTTATGAAAAAAAATTGTATAATTAGAAAGAAGTTACTGAAGTATTCTATGATAATTTATTTGGACTAACAGTTCATTATTTAAGACAAACTTTTGAGAAATATTCCCTCTTTATCAGGTCCGAGCAGTACTGTACAGTACAGTTTGTATATTATGTCACCTTCTCTCCTAAAGGTGTCACATTTTTTTGTCACAAAAATGTGAAACCCTTAGGAGAGAAGGTAACATCAATGGTTTTAGAGAAGAATATATAGATGGACCGAAAATAAATTATCACTCTATAAGAGAGGCTTTATAAATATTCAAGTGGTGTTAAAAGTGGGCAGAAACAAGGACAGACATGGAGGACAAAAGGCTGATTTAATTTTAGTGAACATTTAAAATGTAAACTAAAGGGCAGAAGTAAAAAGATCAGCTGATGGATTGTTTTTTTCAGAAGGACTATTGACTAAATTCCTGCAACTTGTTGCCCCATTTCTCACTTTCTCCCAAGTATGTATTATTTTAGATTGCTTTTCTGATTTCTGTCAGTAGTGAAATATCTATTAGTTGCCTGAAGTTCCATATTAAAAAATGTTTTGTGTTTATATCATAGTTCATTTTACTAAATGGATTAGCATTTGTGTGATATGGCTAAAATAGCAAGAGGCATATCATTGTGTGTCTTAAAGTCTACATAAAACATCTAAAACTGGTTCATGCCTCTCATAACAGAGTCAAGCAATAATCTGTCATGGTATTTAAATATAAACATGTTGTCTTGATCAAAGAACCATATGTGCCCTGATGTATAAACAACCCTCCAGTAGTAGGTCAGATCACAGTATTTCAAATAAAGACTTATTAATTGGCTCAGATCATTCACTGTGTCTGAGAATCCAATATTGAATTAAAATAAATAGAATCAAATATAACAAATAGTTAAAAGTTACCATGAGCCATGTTTTTTTCAGCAGATCTGTCACAAAGAAGTAATGTGTACTCTGGACTCATCATTTTTCTCTATAAATGCTCCTCCATAAAGAGGCACTACAATGCTGATATAATTGCACATATACATATAAAACTCCTTTATACTAAACCAATTGCTGACACAAATAGTTAAAAAAAATTTAGTGAAGAAATAATACTTGCTGTTTGTTTCCCTTAATTAGTTGAGCTGACATTTTCCTCTCCCTCCTCTCCTCTCCTTTCTGTTCCGCACAAGAAGAAAAAGCTGCCTGACTGCTCTTGGTTAAGCAGTGTGCTGACCTTTTAGCCACATAAATTAAGATTGGAATGTAGGAAATTAGAGAGGGAAAGCTGACTTGTGCACATATGCTAAGTAGTAAGTAGGACAAAAATGTCTTGGGGAGGAAAACTGGCCATTACACATCACACGCACACATTTCCTGGTGCAGAAGTTTATCAATGCTGCCTACTCAATCATTCCTTGTCACATGAAACATCTACTGGGTAGAAATGCTTCTCACTAAGGTATAGTACTGCATATGCAAAGTTGTAATTTGACTATAGTTCCCCTTTAATGCAGGTGAGGGAAGAACAGCCTGATACCTTTATGCCTATTTTCCTTTTTTTAACTTATTTGCCACTGAGGGATTGGTGTTTTAACACATCACTGAATTACATTTACACTGGAAGTAGTATTATCATATACAGTAGTTGTGAGCTTGCAAAAAATATATGGTGAAGAATAAAAAATACTCATAACAATAATACTTAAACAAATGAATTAGTCACAGCCTGCCCTAGCAAAGAAATGGCATAAGCTTTTCCCTACACCACGCACACATCACCTATGCATCATAGATGTTTCTTTATATGTTATTTAAATATGTGTAAGTACAACAATAATAAAGTTATCACAGAAAATCCAGTTTGCATAAAACAGCGAGAGTTACTTACAAGACTGGTACTTTTTTTACTGCCCTATTGGGATGCATGAGAAAAACTTGGATTACATCATGTAAACCAAAACAGACGGGATTAATAGCTCTTCTCCAACTGAAGTTGTCTTATTTGTATGAAACTAATCTACAAAATATCTGCATGGTTATAAAAATATCTTCGCTACATTGTAATGAGGCAAGTTTATTTTGAAGTTAGTCACAAAAATAAAAAAGTCCAAAAAACTATTTTCACTGGGCTCCAGAAAAAGCAGCAATTTTAAATGCATATTTTCTATAACCATGGCATGTTTTGCTGTTGAGATGCTGCTCACATGCTGTGCGGATTTCTGCTCATGAATATGAAGCATTAATGACAGAATGGAAAATGAAGGAGTCGGAATAATAGTCAATAGGATGAGGTATGTAGGTGCAGTACACAATGGAAACATTTCTTCTAAACAAAGTGAAAAGCAAATAAATCTTGTGCAGTTGTAATCACTGGAAATCCATCACAAATTAAACATTAATCTGAATCGGTTAGTGGTTCATCCCATGCTAAATATTCTGTATATACTAGTATAAAAAAGAAATGAAGTGCACAGTCTGCATTCATGATGTTGACAGGCAAAGGGGAGGGGCTACTTGTAGACTTGCACATTCCAGTCCGATGCTGAGCAAGCACCTGAACTATTATAATAAAACAAACATAGAAAGGTCAATAAACTCAGACAAATAACAGATTACATTAGGTGTATGTCACGTTAGTAAAATAAAAAGTAATTATGTTTTGATATTCTGTCCTTTCACCAAACGATTTTCATACTAAGCATACCATCTACTACTACTGTGACTGTATATCATATACACAAGAGAAGGATGCTGACATTGTTTTGTTTCTTATATAATAACTAAATCTTGTTAGATAGTCTAATATAAAGAAATTCGCAAGGGGAACACCTATGAGACAGTGTTCCTGGAATCCACCTAGGTAATAGTTCTCATTTTTAATAGAAATCTTATTTAAACAAAGCTAACAAACCTGAAGCATGTGGATGAGCAAGATGATTTAAATTCACACACCATTTCAAAACAATATGCACTAAAATAAATACTCAGTGTTCTTTGATATGCGCTTTAAATAGCCTGTAAGACTAGTCACATTTGCTACAAAACACAAATTGGCTTGAAATAACACATCATGCGCGGGATGTCATCCATTTTATTATCTCGAAACAGCTTTTCTCAAGCATTCTATTTGCATTTTACAAAGCACTAGTGTCTATGTCATTCAGTGTATCCATCCATCCATTTGTGCATAGATATTCAGGTCATGCATACACAATAAATGGTATCGATGATGCATTCCTGCCAGTGAGTAGCCATGACAGGCAATCTGCAAGGCACACACTAAAACAAAATTGTGTCAGAACTGTCTTACCTAAATAGAAAATGGGCCTCTAAAAGCCTAAATTAGATTACATTCACATATGTTCTTAAAAAGCATTTGTATGCAGCTGACCCTTGTAATGAAACTGTGATTACAATTTGAACCTGTGCCACCAACTGAAATCTATTTTTCATTATTTTAACCCTACATGTTTGGTAGTTTTCTAGAATGATAGTTTCACACTAGTAATTCCTTTAAAGGGCTACTAAACTATTTGTCTGCAGGAAATACTATTAAATTCTGTGAAGAACCCTCAGTTCTACATATGTTTTTAATTGCAGATTTTACCTTGCCTAGAAAGAATTTTACACCATGAGGGATGTGTTGTATGTATTGTATGTACATATGTATTTATTAATTTATAAAGCGTTGATATATTACACAGTGCTTTACAGAGATTCATTTTTCACTTCAGTCCCTGTCCCATGGACCTCTAGTTTCCCTAATCAGTCACATACATAGACAGATACAGATGTATGTTTTTGGATTGTGGGAAGAAACCGGAGTGCCCAGAGGAAACTCACACAAGTATGGGGAGAACATACAAACTCCATGCAGATGAAGTACAGGGTGGAATTGAACCCAGATCTCAGTGATGCAGATATAACCACTGCCCATGGACCATCTTTACTGCAGTCGGGTTTCACTGGTTAATATCAGGGCAAGAAGTCTAAGGAGCTAATAGTTTTTACCCATTAGTGTCCAATTCAGTGCAAAAACCTCTCAATATAGTGCCTTATGCGGTATTGCTGCCCCTAATATAGTGTTCCATACAGTGCAGCAGGTATCCACAATACAGTGTGTCAGGAAGTGCAGCATATGAATTATAGGAATCATTATGAATTATTTATTCAGAAATTGTCATTAATGCAGCTAAAGGGGTGGAAGCAACATACATAATACTTTACTGAGATAGCACACCATGATATATAGGCTATTCAACCTGATTTCATAAGTTAATATAATAAGCATGATAGTGTATCCATGTGCACACACTGGGTATTTAGTGGACAATATATCTTCATTCTAAATTATTTTCAACTTTCAATATGCCATTCTATGACTGCATGTAGGCTCCAAGGTAGGTTCTAGAACTTAAGTCTTGAAATTTGCGATATATGTATTAAGTTGTGTTGTGTAATATTTTTGTTTCAATCCACTAGAAAGGTTTATTGTAGAATGCAATAATATTTTATACAAATAATTAATGTCATGTTTTTGCAGTGGTGCTTTTTTCATTTTCATCCCCCAGGGGCATATGTATGATAGAGGTATCTACAGAAAGGCCCATGGTGGGCCAGAGTTTCCTCACAACTGCAGGAACCTGGTTATTTTCTACAGAATTACTGTGTTCAAGGGCTCTGTCATTGTGCTATGGGACCCTTATTGGGGTATGTACATCATTGTCTTCCCCATTCACTGCTCATGACGCTTTTTGTAGGCTTAGCCCTTAGCTCTTTCTCCTATTACTAAACCACATTCACATATACTGTATGCTGCTAATGAAAAGCAAATTCAGGCTGAATACAAGATGGCAAAATCAATAGACTCCATTACATTGTACCAATTCCCTTCATCTTATCAACTTACAGTAGCTATTAAGATTTAAATTGTGATCAAATTCATTTTATTGCTTGCTGAAATAAGGAAAATAATAATTTAAAATCATGATTAGCTTTTTAGCTTAATCAGTTAAAGCAGATCGATACAATAGACTCAAGCTACTTTACATGAAACATAGTCTGAAAAATAGACACAAAAGCCACATGATATTCTCCACGGTCCCTGGCAGCTATAATATCCATCTTTGGCAGCTTACTTGACATTTATTTGCCCTATTTCCCACTTCTACTATTTTTTTTCCTATTCCCTCATAATAGCTTAGCTTTCACTCTCAGGGGTTTGCCATCCGGGTGAACAGATAACAAACCTGTCACAATGAGTTTAGCTGGGGAATAAATTCTGCAATTGCCAGGAAATGATGTGAACAATAGGAAAATTCAAGCAGTGACATGAACTGTCCCGTTGGAGAGACCAACTAGGGAAAGAGCTTCAAATGTTACATGAAGTGTTAAATGTTCTGTAGGAGAGAAGATTAGATCTCGCATGGGATGTACAGTACTAAGGGGATAAAGCAAATAAAATGTTATTCTATCCCTCAAACCTTAATAGAGAATATATCATATGTAGAATACACATTTTAAAATCTATATAACAATCCTTTATAAGGATACCCATATGAAGGAACATAATGCACCCCTTATAAAGACGTTACAGAGTATGAAAAGTTTGAATAAAACATTATTTATATTTGACATGTATACATATAGAAAGCCAACTTAAACATTAAAATCTAAAAAATGATTTTGGGATCAGTAGTGCTTGCCTCTTGTTTAAACAACCCTGCTTACATGGCCATTCTGTGTACAGGTGCTTCCTGTATAGTGTTGATAAGCCCCACCTCCTGAGTGACATCATAGAATTATTGAAAGAGCACATTCTTGCGTAGAATCCATTCCCTTTTCCTTATCTAAAGCCTGTCTCTATCTCTGAGCATGCAGAGATGAAAGCTGTTTGACAGACTCTGTGGTCAGCTGAGGAGAGAGAAAGTCAGGAAAAGGAGGGGGCGTGGCTACACACAGCAGGGAAATTATTCAGAGGAAGAAAGCAGTACCAGGGGGATAATGAGCCCTGCTGAGTTAAGAGGTGAGTCAGGAGTTTCTTAATCAAATTCTTGCTTGACAATAGGTAAATGAGGCCTTTTTTTATAGACAGATCCATAGGCAGATCCAAGCCTTGAAACAGGGCATTTAACTCTAAGGTGATTTTAACATAACAAAACAAATTATGTATTTACATAGATAGGAAAAAAAGAGAGGTGCACAATTATCTTTAAGGTGAGAAAACACAAGTCCCAACATGACTGATTTGTGTATTTTATTTTAACGGTACTTTTTCTAGTCATATATCAATTGCTTCTTTAAGATCGCTGTTTATACTAACAAAAAATCTGGCATTTTTTATACTTTTCGCCTAAAAGGAGACTGTATAAAGCAGCCAAAATTAAGCTGATTTCCCAAGACCAATTACTTTCCACTGTACAATTCTTATGAACAGCACACCTCACCAAGGGACATTGTCTGACTAAACTTGGAACGTTTAATGGAGTCCCTCAAGCTACTCTATTTCATTGCTACTGGCTAATAAGCAGTGATATTTTTCTCCTGCCAAATGGAATTCAAATTTACTCTTCTCTTCACTTATAAAAACAAGTTTAAATGAATTCTCTTGGTGAGCAAAGCAATGCCTTTATTTCTCAAGTGATGATCACAGAACATCAGTTATGAAAGGTTTAACTCCAAAAAACTGATACAGATGGAACTGAATGCAATATTCTGATTAACATGATCATACACTTCACCCCTGAAATAAATGGTTTGCTGTATGTACAGTATGTTATTACCAAATGTTCCATATAATTTTGAACCATTTGTATGTTACCTAAAAGATATTAATCCAGGTTTCAAGTTGAACTGCAACTAAAGTAATTTTTTCTTGCCTGAAGATGCCAAGTCATTCTGAAATGCTCTGTAAAGTTTTAACCAGTTTTAAGGCTACTCTACAGAATATTTCAGTTAAAATACAATTCTCTTTTAATAATATGATTGCCTCAAGGATAAAAGAGACACACCAAGGTAGGGTCATAATAGCTGGAAAAAATAAAAACAATTTAATGAAGCTGGCTGGGAGTAAAGTTTTACCACCTGACATTCTTGCAATTCATTAGATACTTTTAGAGACATTATAGATTTATTTATGAAATTTAGTTTCTGTATGCTGTATATAGTTCCTGTATGCTATATGTTTGTGTTATAAAGTGATATTTGCTATTCTTGCTATACCCTTGGGGTTACTTATTGAGTCATTAATGTTATAGATAAGGTCTATTTGGATTTATTTTTGTTTCTGTTTGAATTTATTTACAAAAGTGGTTGTGTTTTTATGGATAAGCTATGATGATTTTATGTTGTTACTTTTGCTTTAAAACAATCAATTTAAATTAAATAAATAAACACATCTAATAATAAATCACTAATAAATCATAGGTGATATTTTATCTATTACTTTTTTACCAACACAGCACGTCCTGTATCACTGTATAATAAACTTGAAAAGGCCAATTTTTACCGATTGAAACTTTTCTATTGTTTTTTTTTTTATCAGATTTTTCAGTGGAATGGTAGCTATGCTACTAATGTAAAGTATGGCTACCTTTCCATCGAAAAATAGAATAAGAAAACTTAATCAAAAAGTTTCAGTAAATATCAATCGATATTTAACAATCAAACAGTTGAGATCTGCAGGGGATAAACTCCAAAAGGCCGAAATCGATGTTTTCAAGTTTAATAAATTAAGAGTGAGATTAAGATTAATGATTTAACAGATGATAAAACATCTCCCAATAGCCTGCCCTAAAGCCCCAATTTACTAACTTTCTTCCCCACTGCCAACCAATTCCTATTTTGTGAGTAAGCACTAGTCAATAGACCCAAAGACTTTGGGTTATTCACTAAAGTCCGAATTTTTGCATATAGGAGTGAATTCGCCAGCTAAAGACAGTTGCAATAGACCTGCTACTGTTGCAGTCGCATCTTTATAATGAGAATATTGTCACAGTTGTGACTTTAAAATGGGGAAATTGTCGAGGTCGCAGATTTGCTATGGGAATCCGCTGTTTGAAAATTCGACAGTCGAATTCACACCTCGGTGAATAATCCAAATCACTGCTTACGTGGTCTCTACACACCATATCATAAGTTATGCAAATAAGAAGGGAAAATGCATGTCAAAGATTATTTGCTAAATGGGAAAACACTAGGCAAATCAGAAAGGCAAAAGGATTTAGGAGTTCTAGCTTCACAATAAACTTAACTGTAGCAATCAGTGTCAAGCTTCTGTTGCCAAGGCAAAAAGGATCATGGGGTGCATCAAAAAGCGCATAGATGCACATGTCGAGACATAGTTCAACCTCTTTACAAAATCTCTCCTCAAACTACACATGGAATATTGGGTACAGTTTTAAGTACCAGTGCTCAAGAAAGACATAGTAATAAAAGGAATGAATCAGTCACAGTATCAAGAAAGATTAGGGTTGCCATACTTTACATTAGTGTAGTATAGCTACCTTTCCATGGAAATATTCAATAGAAAAAGTTTCCCTCAGTAAATATCGATCGAAACAAATCTTGTGATGCGAACCGCGAGAAACTTCAGGGAGATTGCCCGATTAAACTCGGAAAAGCCTAAATGGGCTTTTCTGAGTTTAATAAATTTCACCCACTTGGAATCAGTAAATATTATTTTTTATTATAAAGACATTACATTATGTGGAATAATAGAAGCAGGAAACAACAGCCTTATTGTAAACATCACTGTCATGACATGAACATTTATATTTTTTTTTGTACTTTTTATTTTGTTCTTTAGCTATTAAAATGACTGGAGTTGATCCACATGATTGTATTATACACAATAAAGAGATTTCTCTTTTCTTCCATTCAAAATCGTTCTTAGGTAACAACCAAATTAACAGCAGGTGACAAGTTCAAATCTGTATAGAACATTTTTTATTCTAAAAGGATATCATTTAATGGATAAGAATCAAAAGGTTAAACAGCGCTCTCTCCTAGACATACCCGTTCAGCAGAAAAAAATTTAAGGATCTAATATATATGTGAATTCAGTACAGTTATGTTAGTCATTTGCCCAAGACCAAAACATTAACCTTGTTCATCTAGTAATCAAAAATTTTTATATTTAAAAGTTCTTGTAAAAAAGAATAACAAGCAAGTGTTTTGAGGGTGGAGAAACAATTCATCAACAGGGGCAATATTGTATAGAGATCTAGTAAACCATAGCAACCAATCAGTATTCAGCATTCTCTGGTATAGCAAGAATAAGAAAATGTTTAGTTTACATCAAATAATAAAATCTGTTTCTGATTGGTTACTATATGGGTTACTAGACTTTTATTAAATTTACCCAGTTGATGAATTCCCTTGATCGTGTCTACTCATTATATGTTTAATTTTTCTTACTGGCTGAACATTTTTGAAACATTGAGAAGGAAGAGGGTTCTTTGCCCCCCAAAAAGGTAGTGTACAAAAATGTACAAAAGGCACTTTTACTTTGCATTTGACATTATGAGATATGCAGTTAATTATAATTAATTGGAAATATAACTCTTCCTAAATGTATCTACCACTGCCACCAATGAAGCAGACATCATTACACCCACATAGATCTTTAAAAACTTTTCCATATATTTTAGTCAATAGGTGTAATTTTGAATGTTTCTTAAAGAATATGCATTGCAGACAAGCCATGCAGTCCTCATGCACAGGTGGTAACATTTTCAACAAATGTATCACTATCCCTGACTGCTTTGTCTTCTCTTCCTTTGAGATTCATGCTGTCCAACCTTTCTATCCTCTACCTTTATGTGTAGCTGTTATATACAGGTCACCCCTCACCTACCATTTTTCTATCAGACTTTGAATCCTGGCTAGCTGGGAAAAATTTAATAAAATCAAAAAGGTTGATTTCACCTTTTTGAGTTTATTCCCTGTACATCTTGGCTGTTTGATCAGTAAAAATCAATTGATATGTAAAGTATGGCTACCTTTCCATCAAAAAATCCAATTGGAAAGTATTGATCAGTAAAATCGATAGGAAGACATTCATCAATTTTTACCAATCAAACAGCCGAGATGTACTCGGGATAAACTTGAAAAGGTCAAAATTGGCCTTTTTTTAATCTATTAAATTTCGCCCAAAATTTATTAAACTTGGAAAAGCCCGATTTTGCTTTTCTGAGTTTATTCCCATGTAATTTCGGAAGTTAAAGTAAATATCGCGAGATATTTTTTCAATCTATATTTACTGACAAACTTTTTATAGAGTTTTTCAATCTCGATTTTTCAATAAAAAGGTAGCCATACTACTAATGTAAAGTATGGCTACCTTTCCAAAAATTAGATTGAAAAGTTTCAGTTGGTAATTATCGATTGAAAATATCGAGTGATTTTGTGATTTTTACTGTTTAGATGTTCTCGGGATAAACTCAGAAAAGCTAAATCTGGCTTTTTCTGAGTTTAATAAATTTTGCCCAAATTTAAGTCTCCTGTGTCAACCACAACCTAGCACCTAGCACTTAAAGTGAAGTATCCTTGTGATATTATACTTGTAATGTTTAATGTACTTTTCCCAAGTCTGTATTATATTTGTATTGCTGAACTGTACAGCGTTGCATATATTTGTGGTGCTTTATAAATAAAATTATACATACAAGAATGAGTGGTTTTTATTTTACACACTGAACAGTTTTCGTATGGAAAGATAAAGGAACATATTGTCTCCTAGAGTATTAATCATAATAAACATTTTATTTATAACAACCCTATGTATAACTCATATTTATGCAGTGTATGCCTTCTTCCATATTGTCAAAACATTCACTTATACTGATGTAATCAAAAATGTTATATCGTGTCCATGATTGTATAACTTAAAAGAATGTAGAGTATTCTAGTCACTGATAAGACATATGTGCTACGACCCAATCAGATGGGAAAATACAAACATTACAATGAATGAATGAGTTAGTTTACAAAATAGGTTCCATCACAAATATACAAATTATAAATCTTAAAGAGCTTCAAGTGAATTTCATCATCCCTATACGTGCATTACTAAAAATTGTAGCAATGGCACTATATTGTGTTATTTAAATACAGATTAGTTTGCAATGAAGTTGGGAAGGGAATGGGAAGAAATAATACTAAATTATGTACACGTTTATGCACTAGACCTTATACACAAGGCCCAGCACAGGCTTTAAACACATTAAGACATTAAGGAGGTTGTCTGTGTGCCATTAAGTCAATTCTTACGCTGCTACATTACTAAGCCACGCTGGCATTTTTGACTTGCTTTTGATGTTCTTTCTTATAATCTTTTTATAGCATAATCACACATTTTGGGATGTGTGTGATCAAAGGAATGTTAAAGCTTCAGAGGCAAAGTCTGTATATTGGATCTATAATTCACTGAATTCATTAGATTTAATGGTATACTACAGAGAATAATGAAAAATATGTATTAAAAGGGAAATAAATAGAGAGAGATGAATAATAAAAGTATGAGGAGTTTGTCTGTTTTCTTTCATTTCCCCTTAAACCATGTGGCGGTCAGAAGTTCTTTCAACATATTGTGTTATAAAACATGACCCTCAATTCATACGTAATACGCAGTTCAGTTATAGTCGTTATTATATTGAAATGTTCAAACAGTGTATGTACTAAGATAGTCCTGGTTATGCCTCATTAATGTCTCCTTTGTGCTTTTGGTCACCAGAGGTTCACATGCTGTATTCCTTGCAGGCAATTATCTCTTTCAAAGCTTGTACATAAAAAAACTCACTATCACGTAATACATTCATCAGTGCATTTATTTACAGTATTATTTAAAGTCAAATTGCTATAATAAGCATGGACAATTTTAAGGTTGGCCAAATTTGAAAATACATCTTGTACTAAAAAAAAAATCATTAAATATAAAAATACAAATGGAAAGTTTTTATTAAAATGAATAAGCTCACCTTGAAATAAGGAATAAGTTCACCTTGAGAACTAATTTATTAACCTACGGTGTTAAACATGAGTTCAGGACATTTAGCCAATAAAAGCTCTAACTTCTATTCTTCCCCCCAGCTCCAGGCTAAAGTCTTTTGGATTGTGAGGAATGAGTAATCTCTAATTTGTGAATTTCTGCATTTTTCTAATAATATTATGTTCAAGCTTGTTTAGTGACTTTGTTTTTTTTTAAATATTCCTTCACTACTTAAGTCTTGGGGGTTCTATTTGTGACAAGGCAGAATAGTTACGTAAAGGTATAAATTCACATTTATTCAAACACTTCCACATATGCAGCAATTCACATATTTGCCACTTCCTCATATGCAGAAATCTCTGTGATGTGGCAAATTCAAGACTAATTTGGCAATTTACAACGTACAGAGCACTTCACACCACTTTATGTGATGAGCGCAGGTAATTCACTTATTGAATGGAGTCACATTGGAGTCTGTCGCAATAGTGAATTTGGCAGGGTATGGTAATGCATTCACCAGTTTTACTTTGCCAGATTAAAGTGGCAAATAAGGGGACTTGTAATGGTCGGCATGGCCGACCGTTCCTTACCTGGTAGGCGGCTCCTTGGCGCTTCCTCCTTAGACGCACGAGCTGCGCCTGCCAGGCCTTTATACAATGTCAGCGGCGTGCACGCTGCCGGCGCGCTCACGTGACACAGGAGTGTCGGGAGCACCTCCGCTGCGTCTAGCACA
>WMED01015306.1:0-13698 GCA_019650415.1 Pipa parva | reverse complement strand
TTTCATGATTGCACTATTTCAAATTATTCTAATTCGTTGACCAGCACTTGTAGTAGTTGGAGCACTGGGTATATTCACATGGAATTAATTAATCCTTAATCTGTTGGCAAAGTAAAAAGCTTTTCTGATTTTAATCTGGTACATCTGCCTGCACTTAAATTCCACAGTAAATAGTATTAAACCCCTACACTAGAATCTCTCAACTAGCAATAATATGTGGCATGGAGGACATTTGTGTTACATCATCAAGTTTTACAATGACATACTCAGAAGTGTCTTTCTTACATTCATTATTTATTGTTACTAGTATGTATTCATTTAGGTTTTTATTTTTTGAGGGACAGAATGTAAAATACCACCACAAAAGAAAATAATGAGTGCATGTACCTCAAGGATATAGGGTCTGAGTACATCGTAGATAGCAACATCCAGAAAACAGATTTCAATCAGTTTTTTGTTATTTTTAGTTTTTTTTTACTTTTTGTCCTTGTTTTGGTTTACATTTTAAAAATAAGGTCTAGTAACCTAGCATAATAAGAATATAATACAGGACATGAACAAAGGGCTAAGCAATCAAGAAACAAAAAGATGGACCCCGACAAACCAAAAAAGATGAACTAAGGGTCAGTGACCATTGGCAACCAAACAACAGACCAAAACAAACCAAAAAAACTTGAAGCAAACCAAAGTTGAATAATTCAAATACCACAAAGTTTTAAACTGTCTTACAATGGCAAATATTAAAAATATACTCCAAGCTGAACAGCCCCTTAAAGTTTCAGCTTTCATTTCACCTTCTGCACCAAGGAATAAGGGATATCTAATCACTTTTCTTCAATACATGACAGAACGCAGGGACATGTCATTAATTAACTCATGTGTTTTTGGATTTCAAGGCAGCATAAGCTGGAAATAATACATTCTAAATATTTTAGGGAATCACAGCATTTGAGATATATGGGAATTATGAGATCATAAATGAATGTATCAAAGTTATACCAAAACATTTATGTTATAGTCCTCAACTTTTACTTCTAGTCAAAAACCTATTGTATATTAACATTTAATGCATACATATTGCTATAAACTACCAATATCAGTATAAGAATATGTGTATAATTTAATGCATTTTGCACAAAATAATGTTGCCTCGTCTTTCAGTTATCTTACTTGAACATTGTATTTTTGTGATTAGAATGTCCAGCACCAATGAATAACTCTTTCCCAACATTCAAAATGACCAATAAATGCTACATCATGCATACACACCCAAGCCCAATTTACTTTGAGATAATAAGAAAAGAGTTGCTCAACCTGTATGACAGAGCACAACTAAATAATCTGATCCAGAGCAAGCTTTCATATTATTAATATTGGCATGAAAACTGGATCTATATCATACTGTATTATAAAAATAAAAAATCAACAGTATAAGTATGCCTTATATCAAAATAATATTCAAATCATCACTCACCCTCCAGAAGTTTGGATTTCATAGAGTTTGGAAGCATCCAATGAATTTCCAACAATGCGTGCCTTTTGTAGAAAGGAAGGAAAAATATAACATTTTCTTATGAATAATTTATATGGGTTTTTCTTTGAAAATATACAAATACACAGAACACCTAACATGAAAAATGTTAAGCAGGATCAGCTCCAAAATATTGGTTTATTTAAATCTGAGACCTACTCAATTACACAATGAAATTACAGATAGGCAATGGGACATAAAGACAGTACAAATGTACAATACAATAAGAGAAGAATGAGTAGCGTTCTGCCTGGAGACTTGTTGATTAAGGATATTATATCAAAGATCACGAAACATATGATGATCACAGTAAGGAGTAACCTGTTTAACAATGCAACACATTTGGTGTTCTTTTTGGACAACAAAAGAATGGGAAGCCAGGGAGTAACATGCAGAATTCCACAAGTAAAATGAAGGAACCAAACATGTTGAATCAGTCACAAACATATATTAACAAGACATGATCCCTTAGGAAAAATATGATTTAAAACCTTTTCGTCCATAGCTTTGCTATCTGAAAGAGAATCATGAAAAGGGGATAGATGTTAGATACAATATTGTCCAAATGATCATGTGTTACATTCCATGTTTTGAACTTCTGATTTGTAAGGAGTTAAAATGAGAAAAGTTTGAAAGATTGACACTGAAAATGAAAAGTCGCATGCATGATCAAGGAAATGGTTTAGCTTTAATAAGTGAGTTATATGAAGCTAGATTTGTAACTGATTCCCTTACAATTAAACCAATGCTTTCTTTTCAACAGATGCTACTGATTTTTTTTTTCCTGATGATTCCATTAAAACAGAACCAAAATATTAATTTGGTATCGAAGTACTGTAGAACAGTGGTCATGAACTGCTGGTCTGTGGCCCCCTTGGTATGGGGCCACCTGGTGATGAAGTGCACACAGGAAGTGTGTGTCAGCATCATGAGGCCAGCAACACGCATTGCCCTGCTCCCCAATCTCCCAGCCCATCCAACCTTTGCTGGGAGGGGGACTGGTCTTCAATTCAACAAAGGTTGGGGACCACTGTAGAAGAAGGCTACACTAAAGAAGATTGAAAGGTCTTTTTTTTATGTTGTTTAAGTATGTTTTAAGTATGTTGTATTGACTGAAGTAAAATACAAGACTTTTAGGACATTTGTATGTATAAAATTTTTTACATTAAATTTAGTTATGCTAGTCTACTTTATTTGTTAAGTCTTATTTCTTACATATAAAGACATTTACAATCCACTGTACTTTGTAATCTGATTGTGTTTAAAACATTTTCTATGTAACCAGACATTCTTATTTAAACTCTGCTTATGTCAACATAAACATCAGACATGAACTGTTGACTGCATTTATCCTTTATTTATATTGCTAAGAATGCAAAGTTAGAGGAATTGTCACCTTGACTTATCTTGCTTTTGTTCAATAATTTTTTTAACCATTTTTATATCTTTTTAACAAGATTGAAAAGAGGGTTACAGTATTTGACCATATAAAAAAGGTCCCCTTTTCACCTATTAGATGTAGGCTTTATGTAAAGGGACAACAAAGAACCATAGCTGATTGCTAAAGAGGCAAAAGCAGGCACTTACTCTCGCTCATTCACTCTAAAAATGTAAGGTGCAGCAAAAAACTTCTCACCTTACTTATATTCAAGGTGGATTATCTGATAAATTATCTAAACACAGTAGCCACATTCAGTTAATATTTTCAGATCTGATCATAAAGATCTGATCAATTGAGGATGTTTCATTCACTACAATACACATAAAATAATCCTTTGCCAACATTCCTATGTCAAGAGACAAATCTTTCCATGTATGCCCACCCTTAGGCTGACTGGTTGAAATAAAGCCTGCCAGTCAGTCAAAGGGTTTTAATTTTCCTTTTATATATAATTAATTTTCCTTGAGAAGTACTTAAGTATTTAATAATGGTACAAAAAGCAGAAACTCAAAGCAACCAATCAACTTTACAAAAACATAGGTCCTTATAACTTATAGGGGTTGGAGAACTTGGCCTCATGTGTAACATAGTAACACAGTTTATATTGCTAAAAACAGGCACAATTTCATCCAGTTCAGCCTATTTTCCTGCAATGTTGATTCAGAGGAAGGCAAAAAAACCAAGAGGCAAGAGCTAATTATCCTCATATGAGGGGGAAAAAATCCTTCACGACTCCAACGGCAAAATTTATTAAACTCGAAAAGACTGCTCTTGGGCTTTCGGAATTTATCACGCGAGATCTCACATTGTTTTTGCAAGATTTTGAAAAAAAATTTGATCTTGATTTTTTGATTGAACGGTAGCCATACTTTACATTAGTAGTATGGCTACCTTGTTATTGAAAAATCAAGATTGAAAAACGAGATTGAAAAATTGAAAAAAATCTCATGAGAATAATGTAAGATCTTGTGTGATAAACTCGGATAGACTGAGAGCGGTATTTCTGAGTTTAATACATTTTGCCGCGAATATGGCTTTCAGAATAATTCCCTGGATTAAGATCCCACCTTCAGTTATCTAGTACCCATAACTTGTAATGAAGGAAAGCATCCAAACCTGTTTTGAACTCCTTAATGGAATTAACCATGACAACTTCTTCAAGCAGAGAGTTCCATAACCTCACTGTTCTTACAGTAAAAAATAAAAAAAACTTCTATGTTGATTCAGAAACTTTCTTTCCTCTAAATGCAGAGGATGCCCCTTGTTATACTTACAGTTCTTTGTTTAAATAGATTATGGGAGAGATCTCTGTATTGACCCCTAATATTCTAGTATTTATACATAGTTATTAGGTCACCTCTTAATCTTCTTTTTTCTAGAATAAACAAACCCAGTTTTGATAATCTTTTTTAGTACTATATATTGCTCATTACTTTTACTACTTTAGTAGCCCACTTTTGAAGTCTCTTAAAACTGCACACAGTATTCCATGTATGGTCTGACAATGATTTGTAAAGTGGTATAATTATGTTCTCGTCATGTGCATCTATGCCCCTTTTGGTGCACCCCGTGATCCTATTTGGTTTGGCAGCTGCTGGCTTGGCACTGGTTGCTACAGTTAAGTTTATTTTCAACTAAATTTCCTAAATTCTTTTCCATGTTTGTTTTGCCCAGCGTTTTCCCATTTAGAAAATAATCTTGATTTGTATTTTCCCCATCCATATGTATAATCTTACATTTATTAGTGTTAAATCTTATTTGCCACTTTTCTACCCAAGCCTGCAATATATCTAGATCCATCTGTAATAAAACGCTATACTCCTTTGTATTAACTACATTACACAGTTTAGTATCATCTGCAAAAATGTAAATTTTACTATGCAATCCCTCAAGAAGGTCATTTATAAATATACTGAAGAAGAGGGCCCTAAACTGACCCCTGATACATGATATTTATAAAGTACCAACACATTCGGCAATTCTGCAGTACTGTTTAAATAATCAATCATGCATATGAGTGATCTCAAAAATCTGTTCTTAAATCAATGTGTACCCGCTCTTTAAATTGGCAAACAAAAAAATATTCACTTTTAGTGGACTTAAGCCTAATAATTTTAAATTACATTTATAATATTTGGTTGATAAAGAAATAAAGAATATGCTATATGATATAATATTTTCAAAAGGAAACTCAGTGATTAGAAATTCATTGTGCATTTACCCAGATAAAATAACCAAAACATAAAATAAGCAATCTTAGCTCCTCTCTCCAAGTTACTGGAATGTTTCTTCACAATGCTTCTTTTAAGAAAATGAAACCTTCTATAAATAAAATAATATTATATGATATAATCAATCATAAAATAAAAAAAAATATATGAATAAATAAATTCATTAAATAATGATTTTAAACAAACAAAGCTATGTTTATGGCACTAAAATAACATCAGTGATTCTAGTAATATTTTAAATAGACATTTCTTGGTATGTTTCCTTATTGAGATTGAATTATTCGCTTAAAGAGAAGAGTGCTTATTTTGTGGTGCTTATGTTTTTACTGCAGTGTTCCTGCTAAGTGTACATATGGAAACTGCACTGCCCCATCTCTACTTCCTGGCGTGTTTTTTACTTACAGTTACATATATGGGTACAGGATGTGAGACAGAGTTAGTGGTAGAGCAAAGGTAAGAACTATAGTGAAGGGTAAGACAGGTTACTGTTTTACAGTGCTAAATGGAGAAAGAAGAACCTTTTAATGAAAGGATGCTTTTAATTTTTTTGTAAAATGGTGGGGTAGAGGAGGTGTGAGAGGAAAGATTCAGTAACATCATGCTGAGACATTTGGAAAAGTAACCAGAGAAGAGGTGTCGGATGGTGTAGTGGTTAATAATGGTTTCTAATGTTAGGATCTATGGGAAGAATTACATTCAATTAATGCACAGAAAATGAAATATATTTAAAAAGAGATTAATGGAGGAAGATTAACAGGGGAATTAAGACAGTCTGAAACAAAAATATTTTTTTTGAGTCTGGAAAAAGTTACATAAGTGAAAGCAGAGTCCCAATATAAAGAGAGAAACTTGGGATGTGTGATTATTAGAATTTGTGGGACTGGAAACAGAGCTATAGTGGGTAGGATAAAAAAAGAACTATTCCATGTATAATTCAGTTTGGCTAAGCCTTAGGTAATTATGGGTAAAAAGCATGACTTTTAGTCTTTATTAGCTACTGTATTTATTACTTAATATGTTGGTAAATATAGAGTACATTTAATGGGCCAAAAGAAAAAATAAAAGTTTATATCTTTCCGACTATTTTGTTGGGAAATTAATATAATTTTTGAGGGAGAAAAAAAAATGTTGCATTAAAGTAACTTTTTTAATACCCTAAATGGCAGCATTAATATCAGCAAATTCATAGAAAACTGAATGTAATTAAAAGGGAATTTTATGAATAATAAAATGCTGCATAAGTTTTAGGAACATTTTGAATGGTCATTTCTTTTCACAACATTTTAAAACAAATTATCTGTTATATGTAGCTCACAGGAAAAAAATAGCTGTATTTGGTTCATACTCTTTCATTTATAATTGTTTTTTATGATAAACTGCATGGCATGCTCTAGCTGAACTACCGCTCAAAGTATCCTCAAATATCGACTTATATAAAGGCTTTATTCTAACCCTACTGGCTGTAGGAATGTGTTGAACAACAATGAGCCATTGTATCATTTAGAGCAATTATTAATTTATTAAAAATAAATAAGGTATTCAAAATAATATTTTGGTACAATTTAAGTGAAAAATGCAATATGCAACTGTCCAATCTTATTTTCTGTTTTTATTCTTAATAGATGGCATGTGTACATGTGTATATGTGAGTATTTATGTAAGGGGGCAGAATTGCATTCCTTTACATTATATATAATGCACTTTATACCATAGTTAGACAAAAAAACACTAATAACTGCATTTCTTAACAGAATTTTAGTTCCTTGGGTTTGAGTATATAAAAATATTTTATATTATTATATTATAAATACAATTAATATTACTCTGTGTTTTTTATTCTGCTATTCTCGCTATTATTTATAGCTGTGCAGCCTATCATAGAGGGTGACACGCGAAAGCAGCGTTTTACTCAAACAGGAAATGACGATCATGCCAAACACTTCCGGGTAAGAGAGGAGCAGCTGGGAGCATTTAAACAGGGAAGTTAACTACATGGACCACACACCTAACATAAAACTCTCCTGAGGAAGCCACGCGTGATGTAGGGAAACGCGTCGAGAGGATTTTAACAAGAGCACATAAGGTTTGCACTCCAAGGAAGCCGATAAAGCTGGGAGCCTGAAAGGACATTTTAAAGACTCCGATAAGGACTGCATCCGAAATGGTTTTAAGCTGATCATTGAGATTTTAGAATATGAGTTACTACATTTTTATCATTTATATTAAAATATATTCTACAATATGTTGCTCTTTTTATTTTGAGTGGTTGGTCCGGTGAGGTCTTTGAAAATTCATAGAGATCAGAGGAAAACAACACGATCAACATATAATTAATATACCTGCATTGCCAAGTCAATTGCTATAAGGCACTCATGGAATAGAAATCTGGTGAGTGCATAAGCACAACAGTTTTGACACCTGGGTGTTTTTTATTTACTTTTTTACATTTCCAAAGACACAAATCTGATATACTATAAGAGTACGTTTGGGTCTACACTCTAATAATGTTTTAGCATTTTGATAAGGCACTATTAGTGCTTTTTTGTGTTTTTTATCTTTTTGCGCTTCTTTGGGTGTTTTTATACTCTAATATTTTAATTACAAATACATGGCACAAAATCCTTCTTACTTCTGCTTGCCAATATTTTATTTTTGTGTTTTTTTCCAGTAACTGGCTATGGAAAGAAATTATAAATAACAATATTATTTTTTTGTATGAAATCCATTTTATAAAATTGTTCAAAGACCCCCCAGATATCATTGACATTTTGACTGAATGCATACAGCATTTCCCTCCTAAAACCCCAGTTTATATTGCTGCCCACAGTGCCTGAGGTACACTAGAAACATACTAGAAATACCTCTAGACGCTCACATGGGGTATAGGTATAGGTATTTTTTATACTAGAAAGTGGATCCTTCAATGACAGTAGGGTTAGTGCTGAGTAAACCCAAGGCATGGAGACTAAGGGGCTCCGGATCTTTGCTGCAAGGTAATCCTCAACTCCCCACCCCCATGTTAACTTCCTACTGGTGTCGGTTGGCTGTAATGATGCAGTGGGACTACAATAAGTATGACTCTTAAATGTTATCATATTGGATCTTTACTCTGTTTTTAGTGGAACGTTTGATAATACATATTCATGAAATGCAGTTTATGGAAGCACAGATTAAATACACAATAGAGCAGGTATAAAAGATTATGGTATAATTTTATTTGTGGGTGTTACTGTCCTTTCAAAACAAGTGCAATCATTTTACATTATGATTTTTTTGGCAGAATAATTTTAGCATTGAAACAGTTATAAGGTAGGTATTTGTTACCTAGAAACAATTCTCTGCTCTTAGGCAGATGTAATAAGCTCAAAAACAAGGATTGGATTATACGGTTTATACCCAATAAGCTTCTCAATGCCTACACAGGGGAAACTTGGAGGGAAAAGGTCAAATATTCTGCTAAAATAAATATGACAGACATACTTTTTACAAAGAAAATCCAATATGATCAGTTTGAGAAATACATTTGTTGTTACATTACTCAACAGAAGAATTAAGAAAATTTCACACTACTCCTTCCTCTTACTATTATTTTGCCTCAAGTCTCCCATCCCAATAAACCACTTCATTCTCATACTTTACAAACTTTCACCTCTTTAATTTTCCAACTTTTTCACTTATTTCAATCATTTCTGCTCAGTAACAAATACACCCATGCAGACAACAGCCCTATTGTCTGCTAAAAAAACTATAATGAAGTCATAAATGTTATATTAGTTATGTATTAATACTTAAAATGTTTCATCCATGATAAAGTTACAAAACATAAATCATTAACTGGTATATGACCTGGCTTACTTCATATCATGGCAGGAAGATACAACCATGATTGATGGCAATGAAGACATGGATATGGTAGGCTACACATCTTGCATGTACCTTATTTGTTAGACAAAGGGTCATACCCAAGCAGCTTCATGTTTTAAATTAACACTCTCATTACTGTTGGCTTCAGTTTGGCAAAAACATGTAAGTTTAGAAACAACTGCAGCATGTTCCCTGCAGAATCCCACGAGTCAGTACTGGTTTTAATAACTGGCCACATGAGGCAAAAGGTGCACAGTGGTGAGTCATCAATAAACAATGCAGCACTTACAATTTATCATGTTTGCAGTGTTTGTGATAATGTTTTATGATATACTAGGACATAATACAATTATTAGAAAGGTATATCTAGTTTAAAAATCAATGGTTCCCATTGCTTAAAACAAATATTTAGCTCGATGGCATGACTAAAATGAATGATCTGCAGTGTCTTGATGAGCTCTGGCATGAAACGTTTGTAAGAATTATTACTATAACTGGAGTAAGCAATTTCTCATGACAAGGATGTCAAGCTTTTAACCTGATAGCTATTTTGTAATTAATGATTTTACTTGCCCCAGTCACATGTTTCCAGGGAGATGTTTGTAAATGTAACATGCCCTTTAAATAGAGGACATACGGAACTCAACTTTAAACACAATTCTTTCTCCAAGAAGAGCACAATCCAATCCTTCTGACAGTGTGTGTGTAGGGATAGGTAGCAGAAGGGGAGCAGGACAGAGAAGGAAGGATAGTGGAGGCAGAAGGCAGCAGGGGTGATAAGAGAGGCAAGTGTGACAAAGGATGCATAGTTATTGTTATGGTTCTTAAAGGAACAGTCTGGGCAAAATTGAAAAAAATGCATATGTTAGTAAATACGAATTACTAACTTTTATTAAATGCATTTTATTTTCAATTTTGCCCCTAAAATGAAATATCTTACCTGTTTAGAAGCACTTCCGTGTTTATTATTCCATCTTCATCTGTGCTGCCGACTTTAAGGTGTCCTGGAGCTGAAACTCTTCACAGCCGCGATCTTCTCCTTTCAGTCTGCAGCCAGGCGCCGGCATCTTCTAGTAGTCACATGGGAGAGCAGCGCATCATCAAGGGGAGACGTGTTGATGATGCGCCGCTCTCCCATGTGACTATTAGGAGATGCCAATGCTAGGCTGCAGACTGACAGGAGAAGATTGCGGCTGTGAAGAGTTTCAGCTCCAGGACAGCTTAGAGTCGGCGGCACAGAAGAAGATGGAATAATAAACACGGAAGTGCTTCTAAACAGGTAAGATATTTCATTTTAGGGGCAAAATTGAAAATAAAATGCATTTAATAAAAGTTAGTAATTTGTATTTACTAACATATGCATTTTTTTCAATTTTGCCCAGACTGTTCCTTTAAATGACCCCTAGGTCATCTTTTCTTTAGACTAAATAACTTCATTTGTACATTTTTCTATGTCAAGTATTACTAGTCCTTTTAAAAGGAAGGAATGACTCTCCTTTCACCGTGTTAAGTAATAACGGGTGGTGGGCTACTAAATTACAGTATGTTTCTGTATATCCTGTCTGGGGATGCCAGCAACAGACTAAAAACCCATTCATTTCAATTGAGAAAATATTCAATTGTGATTACAAAATGCTTTCACCTCTGCTTTTCATTGTCTATGTGTAGGTGTGTGACCTAACAGAACTGGATAGCATTCCTAGGGAATGAAAGCAATGCACAAAAAAACAAAAGCTCTCAAGTGATCAATAATTATTGGATAGACAGTGGTTTTAAGATGGGTTAAGGAAATGTCTAGTTTTAAACACACACACACACACATACACACACACACACACAATCATGACTGCTTATAAGGGTTGATGTACAGAGCTTTGTCAATGTTTCTAATTTCCAATTGTGCAATTATGCTATTATGCTACTACAGTACATTTTAATGAAAAATGTGTTAATAACATTAAGGAGAGTATTAATAGCGCAGTGCCATTGCTATGGCTATGGTTTAAATTTGACACTAATCTTATTTCCACCAACAGTAAGATAGACGTAACTGCTGACTCAACACAAAATATGTTAATTTTAAAGTATTCAAAGAATTTAAGAGGATTCAACATTAGAATGTTTGCTTGAATGAAGATCAGTGCATCACTGTCAGTGTGATGAAACTAGGTCACATACTGTCTATTGCTCCCTGAGAGCTTGCTTTTGGAAAATATAAGCAATCAAGCTAAGATATATGTTATTTTCATAAAGGAATCTCAGAAACAGAAATGCAAAAAGCTCCCATCACCATGGTTTGCTTCGGGGCTACTGCACTTCCGTAATTAACATGGATTTCCAAAATAAATAAAGTCAGCACTATTCCTGCTCACCCTCAGAAGAAGACTCCTGACCTAGATCTTTTTATGACAAGTTTGAATTAATTTACAGCCATAACAAGATTCAATAAGATGTCATCGCAGTTTCATGTTATAACATATATTGATTGGCTTATGATAAATGAGTTTTTATTTATTAACAAAAGAAAACAAAATGATTTTCTCCCAATGGCTTTTACCAACAATCCATCATCTGTCTCTTTCAATAAAAAAAAACAACATTGTAGTTTATGCTGTTTATTACGTTAAATCCTTCTTTTTTATGTTTTTTAACAACAGATACATATTCAATTTTTTTAAAAGATTTTTAAGATTATAATTTTAGATTTATATATTTAATACTATAGATTATACTATTTATTTGATTTTTTTTTTTTTGGGGGGGGGGGAAATTAGGACCTAGTTACTATTAAATTGAAAGGATATAATAATAATATATGGTGCATATTTATCAAAGAGTACATTTTCATGGCCAAAAATTGGGCAACTGTGTGCATGAATTCACCCATTGTGTAGCAGAGTCCAATGTGTATAATCACTATTTAGTCATGTTTAGCTGCTATGAAGTGTATAATTGTAAGGTAAATAGTAGCGGTAGAGCTGTGTAGCAAATTCATAATAAATATACCTAGAACAACATAGTGATGCCATCTTCACATGGAGCTGCTTAAAGGAAACAATGCCTCCATAGGTATATTTTTCTACATTAATGACTACGTCTTATCAATATGGACAAATAATTATAACAAATGATAATGCCAGCATTTTGGGTGTATTTTAGTTTATTGGTATTGTGGCTGGAGAATAGTTGTATAAATTACAACAATTGTTTTTACATTCATTTCATTGGCAGATAATCTGTTGCTCATGAAAAGAAATTAAAATATCTGCAAAAAAAAAAGTGCACAAAATATTTTGGGCAGTAGTGAAATCAAAATATAATGAATGGTGATAGAGTGAAACACAATCATCAAACTGGAAAATTAAAAAAGCTTTGTGAATAGTGTGAGAATATAACGAAAAAAAAATCACACCACAATTGTTTGGTGCTTCTTTCTTTTCTAGTTTGGTGATTGTGTTTCATTGTATCACCATTCAGTATATTTTAATAGGGCACTACTGCCCAACATTTTTTGTGCACCTTTTTTCACAGATATTTTCATTTCTTTTCATTACTGTTCGTTGGAGATAAACTCCCTTTTCAAGAGCAGCACTATTATATGGACTTTCCCACATTTATTTGGCCTTTTATGTTTTAGCGCTACTTCTTTTACCTATTGATTTATGTTAGTTTTGCAATCTCTTGCCCATGCTGGCACTTGGATGACAAATTTATGAAGTCTTTTCTGAAAAATGTTACCAGACAGGAACCTTGCCATTAGTCCAATTCACAACTTTCATTTTTCAAATTTGCATGTTTCCACCAGTACGCCTTGGCGAATTGTCACTTTGTCAAGTGATGATTAACCTAATTGTCAATACCTTTTTAGCAAATAGACCTGAATTAGTGCATAAATAGGTAGTTGGCATAATGTTGTGAACTTTAGGAGAATTCACCACATCACAGAAAATAACAATCTGCTAAATATGGAAATCTGGCAAAGTGTTTTATTGGTGCAAAATCTACAATTAATTCACAGTTTCATAAACATGCCCCATATATATTTATGCCTCAGAATATATCTGTGAATTAAATATTCATGTCCATTATTGTAAATATTGCAGTGGAATTAGTATTCATTAGAAGAAAATATAAATCATATGAAGCCATTAAGTCAATTATATTTTTTTCTGCTGAGGCAGTTTAGCAACAAATAGCCATCAAATAAATAATGGACACCATTTATCATGGGACATAGAGTGCATGTGACTAATGGTGCTAGTAGTCTTATCTGAGAACAATAATTTCAAACCTACATATTCTCTCCACCAAACCTCAAAAGTAATAACTTATTCAGTTAGACAGGAAGCTAAATCTGAGCTATGATAACATATGTTTCTTCATTATTCTAAGAACAGCAACCCTATAAAGGTACAGAGTTCAAAATAAATTATGTAAAAAGCAAATATAAGCAACTAAGTTGGAGACAGAAAGACTCATTGTCCAAGAGCAAAACAAACCCAAAAATGTTCTTTAATTATATAAATAATAAACAAGATTAAAACTGATAGCAATGGACCCTTAAAAAAATAAGAAGGGGATTATGGTAGAAACAAATTAGGAGAATGCAAATGTATTAAATATGTTTTTGT
>WMED01015304.1:0-13699 GCA_019650415.1 Pipa parva | reverse complement strand
TCACTTTTCTGTTATAATTCTCCTAGACCTATCCACTGCATATGGCACTGTCGATCACTCCCTTCATACTCAAATTCTCCATGCGCTTGGGGTCCATAATCAAGTTGCGTCTTGGCTGGCTTCCTATCTTTCTAATCATTCCTTTTTTGTCTCCCATGCTAATAACTCCTCTTCTCCAAGACTCAGTCCTTGCTCCCCTTCTTTTCTCCCTGTACACTCTTTCCTTGGGTGATATCATCAATTCATTTGGTCTTCATTATCACTTGTATGCGGATGATACCCAAATTTACCAATCCACTCCTACGTTAACAAGTGAAACTCAGACTCAAATTTCTAGCTGTCTTCTGGCAATCTCCTCGTAGATGGCCAAGCGCCAGCTCAAATTAATCTTGCTAAAATGGAATTGATTATCTTTCCACCCAAACCCAGACCCATCTATTCCATTCTAGTGGATGGTGCCTTCATCAACCCTGTTACCTCTGTACATTGTCTTGGGGTGACTTTTGACTATGCTCTTTCCTTACCTATTCACATCTCTTCCACTGCTAAAATTCATCAATGTTTTCTTTGCAACATTGCCACGATACGCCCCTTTGTCTCACGTTCCACTTCTAACACCCTCATGCATGCTCTTGTCCTATCCCGTCTGGACTACTGCAATGTTCTTCTATCTGGCCTTCCGGCTTCCCACCTCTCCCTGCTCCAGTCTATTCTAAATTCTGCTGCCGAATTGTCTTCCTCTCTCCCAATCTCTCTCTGCTCCTTGGCTCTCTGTAAGCAAATTAATCATTTACAGTGTTCTCCTTTGGCATTTATGGCACTTCACTCTGTTGCCCCTCCCTACATATCCTCTCTCGTATGCCCGTGCATTCCTCATCGTCAACTGTGCTCCTCCCAAAACAGCCAGCTTTTTATGCCACACACCAATACTTTCCTTTCTCATCTTAAACCATTTTCTTTCTCTGCCCCTCACATCTGTAATTCTATTCCCCTTTATCTTCACCAGGAACATTCCCTCCACACTTTTAAAACCAAACTGAAATCTGACCTTTTGGAGCACTAGCACTGATATTTATCACTGATTTTTATGTATATATTTTAATACTTATCCATTTATGCTTAATATTTATATTTATTTATGGACTTGTGTTTCAACACATTGTCACAGCTCTTATTACCCTTTTATCTGTGTATGTAAGTATTCCTCCCATTTAGACTGTAAGATCTACGGGGCAGGGACCTCCAACCTTGTGTCAACCTCAACATAGCACTTAAAGTGATGTATCTTTGTGATCTTAAACTGTATTGTTTAATGCAATTTCCCATGTCTGTATTTTATTTTTATTCTGAACTGTACAGCGCTGCTTATGTTTGCGGCGCTTAATAAATAAAATTATACATACATACATACATACAAACAATTAAGTATAGGATAGTTATGCTTTTATAGGGCTACTAGAATGGATAGACTTAACTATCCTCTTTTCAGACCAGCTTGCAAATAAGCAATTAATAAGATAAGCTTGCAACTGGATGGAATCTGTTGGACTCAGAAGATATGCCATACTGGGTACTTGTAAACGGGACTTTGATAGGATGAGCTTCTGATAAGGAAAGCCTTAAATAAGTTGGATGTCTACTTAAGCTGGATCAAACTAAAGGGGTTATTAAAATGCTGAACTGGCAAATCCTAATTAAGTAGTGTCAGAGAGGTTCTCTGAAGCTTCTCTTTAAAAACTACTCAGTGACTCACAATCATACAATAAGTTTAGTTCTACAAATCTGGAAAAAACTAATGATGGTTCCATGCATCTCAATGAACTGTTATGGTCAAGCTCAACTTTTACATCAATACACTCCCTGTTGGCTAATGTTGCGTTGGAGAGAAGAAGGGTGGACAACCTGTGTCCAATACATTCTTTGTGTAGTCAAGTTTAACTTCACCAAAAAGTGAGAGCTGGGTATCTACCTGTTCGCAAATCGCAGCCAGAACACATCATAAGCATAAAGCTTCAACGGCTTCACAGAGCGCAGCAGGACGATATAACGGACATCGAATTTGACCATCCCCACATCATCACGGTGGAAAAGCACTGGGTTCTCTATATATTTGGAAACAACCTGGGGAAATATTGCCCCAGAAATTTATAGATACATATTAGGAAATAGTGTAAATAGTCATAAATTTAATGTTGGATAAGGACAACCTTTACCCTTAAGTTGATAAACTTCATCCTTACTCTTTCAGTCTTTAAGTGTCAAGAAAGGCTGGGCAAACTGGAGACTTAGGCCACAATGGCCCTCTACCATATTTTTTTGCCCTCACTCTAGCCAAAAGCACCATACTTATTAAAAACTGTACAATTTAAAATTAAATGGAATTGGCCCTCACCATGTAGACATAAATAAAAATCAGCCACCTACGTTGAAATAGTTGTTCAGTGTGAGAAGTAATAAAAAATTAATGTTACAACATATACCTTGAAACATTAACACCTGGCAAGAAAAGAGAAAGTAAAATGATTTCAAATAGTCTAGGTTACTGACCAAGGCCTCAAAAGACCAAACAGACCTTGGGAGTGCTTTCTCGCTGTCTGATAATGTAGGAAAGATTTGTGGTCACATGTGTGTCCAGACCTCTTGCCAAGTTCCATGGTTTGCAAATCCAGTGATTGTCTTCTCCACTGCAGAATTAAGGAGATTATAAACAAGCCCCACCTTTACAAAAATCTCACAGTGACTCAATAGGTCCACACATCCTATGGTTTTCTGTCCTGTTTGCATCCACTCATTGTATTCCCTTTGCAGAAATCCCACTAAGTTGCCTGTCTTTACAATGTTGGTGCCTTTCAACACGTTAGTCTTGTTTCCCTCTTCACTCATCTCTATGAGCTCACATGTGAAACATATTGGAATCAGGTGTTGTATGTTTCCCATGCAAGTCAAAAAAATGCAATTAAAAAGAAATGTAAAAGACTTGTAATAAAAACACAATCGTGTCCTATCACTCACATGATGTAATTTCTGACTTTAAAAGGATGCAGATTACAAGGTAATCTAAAAGATGACCTAGCCCTCCACTACCTCTACTGCTGCAACTAGATTTTCATGAAAGTGGAACTTTAACATAAAAATCTTAATTATCTTACACAGCTTATTTTCACAGAACACAAATGTTAATTTCCTGTCATAAAAAGCTTACCAGGCAATGGATGACTTAGTGGTGGGTAATGCTTTACTGTAGCGGTTTATTTATAACTATAAATAAATGAGCCTTTAGGGCAATAATAATTTACCAAGAGACAAAAACATAAAGGTGATTTCTTACCATTGCTCGCGCTGTTTATAATAGCTGATAAACTGCAAAAGTTCAGTGTGTAAGTTAAAAGTTCGTGGCAACCATTTAGGACCCTCTGTCCCACCAGACCTCCTTGAAATGGAGGCTAGGCAATCCTTAACAGTAAGTAGGTTCTCACAAGGGAACTGGTTTAGCAGAACATGCGGCTTCTCTGTGCTTATTGTCCTATTAGAGAATAAAGATATTAAAATAGTGAGTCAGATTATGAAAATTGGTATTCAGATAAAGAGCAGAGTTCTGACTTGTGTAACACTTTTGTTACCCACGTAACATTCCTGCTATAACTCTGAACAGACACTTGATAAATCACTGCATGAAGCGCCCCTTAATATTCTATGGACATAATCTGCAACATTTTTACAGGGAAAATTTATTGATTTAATCAGTTTTTGTGCTAATGCACCTGAAAACCTACAGAAGCACACAAGCTTAAGGTCATTTTAGGGGAAATTGAGTAAAGCTACTAGTGTGTTTATTAAATGTGAAAGGGAACCCACACAGTCACTGGGTCTTACAACAGTTGCAACCAGACAACATCTAAGTGTAGCAATAAAGTTCAACAGGAGACATTTCCATTCCTTGATGTAGGAGTGTGATTCATATTTATTGTTAAGTACACTGTTAATATAAATGATTAGGCCAGAGAGGTTGCTATCACCATAGGAAAGATTGCGCTTGTTGATGAACTTACCTGAAACTTATCAACAGCAAGAAAAGAAACCTATAGGAGTCTGATCTGTACTCCATACTGAAATAATATAAGATGGTAACAATTTTTCTAAAAGATGAAAACTCCATGCACAAAGTGACCTTAAGTAAACTAAGGCCTCAACAACCTAAGGCAACTCAAGTCACTGTATCAGCCATTATATAGAAAAGCATTTTTTGTATAAGTGTAGTTAAGAACCCTCTGTCTTTATTAGCCCCTGTAAATATGAAAGAAAACAGATTCTTACAGAAGCAGAAGTTGGGCAGTATAGTGTAAATAGAAGCAATGTAGTGTACCTAAGCACCATAAATCATGTATAGCATCCTCATCACATGCCCTTTATCTGCAATTCTTGACTGTATCAAACTAATTCTACAGAACCCTTTGCCTACAGGTGAGAGGAATCTGTTTAGTCTAGCTTTTGTGTGTTTTCCGAAACAGGAGATAAAGGGAGAATACATCCTACTTCATTTTCTTTAAACACTAATTTAAAACATTGGAAAGCAAATTATTCTACAAGGAAAGGAGAATCTTAAATATCCACATACTTGCATTAAAAGAACAGTAACACAAGAAATTAAAATGCAACAAATGCATGCATAGTTCCTATATATTCAATCTGAGCTTCCAAAAATGGTGAATTGTGTCTATAAAGTATGATATTTACCTATTTAGCTTTAAAAATATGGCTTTTTTGGCACACCTCCCTGAAAATGTATTATCTAAAGCATCATAGCACTACAGAGGTCTGTTTAATAACATGGCTACTACCAGTAAAGATAAAAACAGACAGAGAGCAATGAAATTCATGAATTTTGCTTCAAACTATGCATTTTTAAAATTGCTGAATTTAAATAAGTGCCATTATAATCCAAATAGGATTTTTTTTATTGTTGCTTAAGCATCATATATGGGATCTGCTGTACTGCTTCCTCTGCAAAGATAAAAGAAAATATCTAAAGTCGTCATTAAAGCAGAGCCTTGTATGGTCAAATTATCATTGAACACTGTAAATGCCGATTTGCATTTACCAAGCATTATTTTCAGAACTAAAGATATCTGATACATGGGCAAGAAAAGTCACACAAATTCCCAAAATTTGGATCTGGTTAGTATAATTAAGTTTTCTGCTGCAACTGAGAAATGAGCAAGATTCCAGTTATAATACACATTTTTAGTTTTTCTTGTTCTTGAAGCAGTAGAAAAACTTGGATGTACCCACCTGTAATCTTTGAAGTGAGAGAAGATAAAGAGAATGTCTGCTTCATTTTCTTCATTAATAAATACAAAGCGTGGGTGTTCAACACCGGTTAGCACCTGCTGCATATCTGTATAGATCCTGCAGAGAAAAACTTATTTTAAAGAGTATAAGTTATAGAGTATAAAGTTATTAGAGAGAAACAAATCTCCTCAAGATACATCTGTCTGTGCATTACAAAGCATCTCGAAGGCAGTTACTAACAGGCTGCCAAAGATACTGTTAATTTAGCTTGTACTTTGCAAACCAAGCATCAGATTTGTTTATTGCATTGGGTTTATCCAGCATCGCTCATTTCACAGATCTGCACTGTCTATGCCTGCATTTCTGATCCCGACATATACTGTGAGCCAAGTCTTCACCTCCAATACTCTTCGACAACTACAGAGACTTACTTGTATATTTTATCCTTGCTGAAAATGGCTGGCTCTATTGGAAGGGGTAACGTTTCTTTATTCCCAGAAAAAATACCCTACAAAACAGGACAAAGTTGTTATGAAATTTACAGTGAAATCACAGATAATATCATGTCCTTTAATACAGTAGAGTGCTTATAAGAGAATATTTCAGTGGTACATAAAAGCATAAGGAAAAAAAAAACTTTAGCAAATCCCAAGTGGTCCTTAGCCTCTGCAAAATCACTGATAAATGAGCATGTGACATTCATCTTAGACTCGCCAAGAGAACAATTCAGATACTGGTCTCTGTAACTGTTAATCCAATATAAAAATTGTTTGTATCTCAAAAGGAAAGGTAGATTTTCTGTGCTACATAGAGGAGGATCTATACACCAGGATATCAGAGATTACATTTTCCATGCAAGCAAAACAGGAATATAATGTTTTAAAATCTAAGAAGACTGAACTGACAGAAAGAACATAATATAACCATTCCTTAGTGTGCTTTAATGGGCATGTAATTGAGTGCACTGCTGACCCACTTAAATAAATAGCAGTTATTGCCTTCTTCAAAACACCAAAACTATTTTCATGACTAAATTTCCTAAGACTGGATGAATGTATTACTTTATTGGGATTTTCATTGTTTACAAACTCAAGTTTGGATACACAGTCAGATTCTGAATTTCATGCTAAGTACATTTCGGCATCCTATTTGAATTTGGAGAGTAATGCTCTACTCGGAATGTGGTTCCACGATTAAACGATTTCCCAAAAATAATATGGGTACAAATCAATTCAGAGAGGAACAAACAAAACAAAACTGTTTCACATATAGTTCTATGGTTTTATCAGCAGGCTCATGTATTTCAAAGCACCTATGTATTAGTAAGCTTTAAATTTATTTACTTAAAACGAGTTTACTCACTTGATAATAACTGTCAGGTGGCTCTGGAGTGTGAGGGCTTATATGAGTAAGGTCTACAGGTTGCCATGGATATAACAAACAGCTTCGTATTAACTGGTCAGACTCTCCATAGGCGTAATCCCGAGTGACCTCCTCTGTAAGGAGATGCAATTTATAATTAAAACCTAGAACTATTAGATTTTTTTTTCGTGTTGGCAAGTTAAGGATTTATGAGCTGCTAAATTCTCTAATTTAGATCCAGAGTAAGATGAAATCCTATTTAAATATTCCTCCATTGCACTTATAAAAACCTAATCATTAAATTTTAAATTCCTGATTTGCATTGCTTTGTGTGATTCTCCTCTTCATAGTTTCAATCATATTTTATCTGTGAAGTAAACCAACTTCTGCTCTGTCTCACTGTTGTTTATGGAATATACTTTCACACAAAATACAGAACACAAAAAATAAAAATCAGAAGTGCAACAAGTAGTACATAGGATTAACTGCCAGGCAATCCAAATTGCAATTTTCTGTTAGTGTTAGTGGTTGTTTATTCGTGCAAATAATTTATGAATATTTGTTCGCCCAGGGCCAGTTAAACTTATAATATGGACTAAAGACAGATGCACATCCAGTTTACAAATTACCATGAAAAATGGTAGCATGCTTACTAACTTTTTCAACAAATGATCCGAGATTCCAATGATTGCAAACACTGGCCAGTATTCCATCAATTTATTGTAATCAATCTGTAGCACACTACTGCCTTTCTGTATTTTGAATAAATAAAGCCTCCTGGTGATACACTTAGCAAGTGCAGAAGATAAATGTTATAATACTCTCGTTAATTTAAAACAGTCAGGTTGCTTAGGGCTGATGAACTGAGTGAAGTTTGATTGACGCTTACAATGTCTGGAAAGATGAAGTGTATAATAGTTTTTTCCAATAATTTGTGCCACTTTTCCCGGCAAAATAGTCTCGATGTAAACATACCTCCATTTTCCATATCTCCGAGAGGCCAAAGAATGGTGTATGCTATTTGCTGAGGGATGTAAAACAAGGGTGCTGTGGCAAACGTTGGCTCATCTGAATGCTGAATTCTAGAACCAAATTCATCCATAATATACCAGACAGGGACCTTTTCTTCTGCAGACTGAAAAAAATAAAAAGCAGGATTTTAAAAGCCTGTTAAAAAAATGGCATTTTGGACTTACCGTAAAATAATTTTTAAAGCCCATGTTATTTGTGCAAAACTCTTGGGTTTGTGTCACTTTACATCTGTAAGAAGGACAAAAAAAAAAAAAAAAGCAACTGAAGATCAAAAGAACTTGAGCCTCTCCTTCCTGCTGATGTAGGCCAGATTCACCTTTCCTCTTCAGTTTCTGACAAGTCTTGCATTTGGGGCAGGATGAAATATCGGACAAAACAGCAGTAGGCATATGTAGAAGAAGAAATAGCTCTGCCAAGTCTACATGTCCTTGAAGAAAACTGGGGTGGGGGTTATTTTACTAAAAACCCAAACCTCCAAGGAATGATTTTCCAGTGAGCCTAACCACCTTTTTCTCACATACATACATATACATACCCCCTACATATCAGTGGAGGATACTTGGGGATATCCGATTATCATAACCTTGCTAATTAAACTCTGTGACGTGTGAAACTAACTACAGAACAAGTAGGGTCTGCCAGGCTGAATTATAAACAAACAAGAATTATAATAAAAACAGAATATGCTAGGAAAGGAAAGTATTCTAGTGCAAGCACTTGAGCTAATAAATATATGCAAACATTAGTAAGCCTTTTGGAAAATGATTCAAATGCAGCTTTTAGACAAACAAAATGCACTGAAATTTATAATATGTATGCACGTGTGGTGGAGCAACACATGCTTGGCAATGCCCTTACCCCTTGAGACAGCTGGTAAGTTTGGTTGTATTTCCACATTTCCTGAAGTACCTCCTCCACTACCCCTTCATCCGGGAACTCCCCATGGAATGGTATCTCCATGAGATTAGCCATACGATGCAGGAGTCCAGGAACTTGTGTCAGCTGATGCCGAGCATGATCCACACGATATGTCCATGCATGGTCAATGAGAAAGATGCTGAAAATGAAACAGTTGTTAGATGCTTCTTCTGAAAATGTTCCACTGGAAAGAAAGGCAATTAAATAATGTTAGTTCCTGTGAATGGGTTTTTAAAGTGTCACACAAGACCATCACTTTCTGGTTCCATTGGAAAAGGTAAAGCTGTTCTAGCCATTGAGCGTCTGGCCACGGAAGAGACTTTCACTAAATCGCTTAGTAAATTCTCAGAGACTTAACACAAATATTCCTAGGAAAGATTAGCCTTTCAGAAGGATAGAGACTGTCTGCAAAATTTGCCATGTCAAACATGCCCTGAAAATAATACTCCAACCACTGACCTTTTAAAATGACACCCAATTCAATTAGGGGCCCTCTACCAGATGATGAACAATAAGTCCGAAACAGATGTGGCTAGAGGTGTTCTTTGCCAGCAAGAACATATACAGAACATTAAAAATCCAGTAGGTGGGCTGTCATTCACAAGGGTCACCCATTACATGACATGCTCATGTAATTATTTCTTACAAAGTATTCATAAGATGTTCCTCAAGACTTCAGTTCTAATTTAGTTATAAATTATGACAAATTTGGAAAGAATGTTGCTAATTAATTTTAGAATGTTTATTGAGACTTAATGATTGCAATTGGTTATTCCAGGGGTCGGCAAACTTAAATGAGGCTCCCTCCTCCAGTGGCGACAACTTTTTTGTGAGCCACAAAGGGGGAGGAGCGCACTTCTCCCGACCACATGACCTGCCAACGGCCAATCAGATGAAGTGTCAGAGGTCATGGGCGGAGCTTTGGAGGTGCGCTCCAAGCCACAACAAGGTGGCTCGCGAGCCGCACATTGCCACTGCTGGGTTATTCAACAATTCAATTAAATATATTTAATTTTTAATCAGTATTTTATTAATTTTCCAAATTTTTCTAATTATTTTACATACATTGAATCATTTAAGAAAGTTATTTCAATCAAGTATAAACATTAGGTACAAGACAATTTTTATGGTTTAAAACTATTTTGTACTTGGATATACTTGTTCAAGTTTGTGTTTTGGTGTCTATGTTGTTGCTTTTGTGTTGTTCTATAAAAAGGTTCCATTGAAGCCATAGTAGCTCTACTCCGTATGCATTTTGTCTTAGGAATCCTGTAATCATCTCCACTGTTTTAATCATTTCTACTTTCTGATTAAAGCCTGAATGTCTGGAAAGTTTGTTTTTTCCAGGAAGCAGCAAGAAGCGTTATGGCTGCTGTTAGGATGTGTTTTGCTTGTTTGTTGTCTTATTTTGTTCTTAATTTTCTAATTGGTAGACCTAAAAGAAAAGATTGTGGGTTTGGCTGGATTGATGTTTGGAATATTTTAGATAGGGTGTCAGCTATGAGTCTCCAGTATTGGGTAGCTACTCTGCAGGACCACCATATGTGCAAGAATGTACCTTCCTCTGTGCATTAAAAAAAAAAACATATTTAATTTTGACATGTGACATTTTTTCTTTTAAATTTCTCTTCTAGGATAATTATCAGTTATCCATAGACTCCAACTTGTGCCTGGACAGATGACATGGACTCACAGGTGTAGAACAATCAACAATACAGTTGGAAACAAAGGAAAACCCTTAGAGCCTAAGGGATAATAGGTGAGGTGCACTTATTGAAGAAAAGTAGGGTCTGTCTATGTCTACCTATATTATCAACAGAGCTTTTTAATATTCATCATTGAATGTGTAATCCATCACTATCTCTCTTAAAGTCACAACTACATGGGTGGGAGTGAGGGAGGATCTGGTGGCTGAAAAGTTTAGGTCAGTCCTAAAATTCTACACTAAGACACAATATGTGCTCTCCAATAATAGGAAAAACTCACCAGTTGGGATCAGATGCTCGAAGCCCGTCTTCATTGGTAACAATCACTTTGTATGATGGCTCACTACCAGGATTTGTCTTTTTTTTCATTTCTAATTCCATCTCCTCCTGCCCATCCTCATCTTCCTCCTCAGCCTCCTCTACCTGCATGACTCCAAACATTTCCCCAGCATCAAAAATCTAAGGTGGCAAATAAAAAATAATAAAAAAAATAAAATAAAATGAAAACGGAGAACCAGATAAAATATTAAAGTTTAGTGGTAATACAGGACAAGAAGTCTAGAAACTTCTATAAGTGTCACTGATGGCCATTGCTATCATTATATAAAATGGCAGTGAAGTCACAAAAGTATCATTTTTTTCAAAAATGCCTGTGACATCCATTTCAGAGACAACTGAAAACTAGAGAAATATTGGTGATAAATGGATGTGTGACTCATATAATCACATGCAACTTGTAGCATTAAAATAATATAATTTCCTATACAGGAGGCACGGGACTGCAAATTATTATCCAAGCTTAAGGAAGTAGATGTTTTGCAGAGGATACATTTCTGATGGCAGCCATCTTAGCACCATTCCAGCAGTTACTTCGTTCGTCCTCCTACAATTTGTCTTTTTTTAAGCGATGGGTTTAGTATGATGCTGGCCAGACTACACACAAACCTCCTTGGTATTCTTAGAGATTTCATTAATGATGTGAAGCAATCATGGCTTTTTGGCATGGACTGAATGTTTAGGCTGCTGGGGACAGGGTGGGTTATATCTTGTGTATGCATGAGAACGAGCACTGAGGCTCATTGAGTATGTAAAGAACCCTAAAGGACAAGCTAATCATAAAAACTAAAGTGCAAAGGATGCACTTCTGGGTGTCCAGGTACGGTGTGGGCTATATGATATATACTGGGAGCTATTGTGAGCCTGAGTATTTTAGTATGCCAGATATATCCCTGTGGATTACAGACCATATGATGTCTCTATCCATTTAATGTTTTAAAGATGAGCTAAAGTCACAGGGTGGGGTGCAGGGGCTTACCCTGCAGATTCATTTAGAATTTGAAACAAAGAGCATAGTGCTGCCATTACAGGCACATCGAAAGTGCCAAATGTGCATGTCCTCCCATTTAGCAAATGTGTAATCTGCACTGAGCCTATAAACACATCTAATACATAAATTCAGCATCAGAGAGGGGCAGTTATTGGCCCAATCTTCTCTGAGCTTCCAGAGGCCTACATTTCACACTGAAATAAAGGGCTTTGGCAAGCTAAAGCCAAACAATTTTCACACCAGGAGGAGCGTTTCAGCTACTCCCAGTCTGCAACTTTAGGTCCTCTATAGCTTTCAGTGTGTATCTGTGCCAACTTGTGCAGTTTATGTATTTAAGCCAAGTACAGAGTGGCGTTGAATGCAAAGCTAAACAGCACACGACGACAGACTAGTACTCATAGGAATATACTCTTTCCTGGTTTCAGCACATCTTTACTAATAATGTCAGCTTTTATTAAATGGAAGTTAGAGTCACAGATTGGCTGCTATGCTTAAATATCAGCCAACCTGTGACTAGGTGAAACACAGCCCCATCTAAGCAAATTGGCTTACCATTATGGCTGTCTAAATCCTCAATTAAATACTAAAATGGAGAACACCCCCCCAATAGAGAACAGGTCTGCACCCTCATTCCTTTGACCTGTCATTAATGTATAAGCCACACTGAGACTCAGTACATGGCCCTTTCAGTGGAGGATGGTTCTAAATCCCTGCAGTGGGCACACTGTGCTCAGCTGAAGGGTAAGCTTCCTACATGCACGAAAGGGTTTACTTAGCTAGCCATGACTTTAGTTAGATTTTAATGGATGGAATTTATGTATATTGACTTCACTCACAGACACTTTCCAATAAAAACTAATTCTAATTCTTTCCTGTAATTGGTTGGACCTTGGCACTTCTACCAATGGTTTATAAACCACCCATGTTGTTTAATCATACACCATTTGATGACAGGTAACCCACAGTATAGTAAGTTACTGGAATGATAACACTCTCCTTCACAGCAATGCATGATAGTACCTGTGGACAGTTATTCCAACCTTGTCCTCCCATGCAAAATAATTATAAATGCTTATTTAAAAAAAAAAAGTATAAATAGGTCAAGGTCATATTACTTGATGTCCATACAAGACAAACTGTAACAATACAACTAATACTCTCAGCAACTGCTCACTGCACCATTGTCTGCTTCACTGCGAAACATGTTTACAGAGATGTATTTGATGTGAACATAGTTCAGTAATAGCCTGCCAATGCAGTAGCAAATATATATATATATATATATATTATATATGTTCATTACAATATACAATTGTACAAATGCTTATACTGTAAAGTTGGCAAAGCGGATATCAAAAAAATGTAAACTAGTGGGTATCCAAATTAACCAAGTGAAATATTACCCAATAGAACATGCTGTATGAGAACTGTTGGGACTTGCAAAGGGTGTATTGGTGTATTTATATATACAGTATATATATATATATATATATATATATTTTGCAGGGAAATGAAACCTGTGTCATCTGGACCAACCAATTTATTTAACCCTAAGATGTGGTTTCACTGTAATGCCCCTTCATATTGGCCTGATGCTAAAAATTTTTATTCCCAACATATGCACATTCTCTGTACCACATTCACCATATACCTTGTTTTTATTTCAGACCCTTACCAATTGTCCCCACATGCTCTCTCTTTTCACCGCTTTTCAAGCCCAGTCTCTACCCTGCTGACTCTCTCCTACATTCCCCTCCACTGCATTCTCTTCCTTGTATGCTCAATGCCTCCACTCAAACTCACAGCCTGCGCTCCCAAACTACTCTTTCCTTCTTAAGCTTGCTACCCCAACTCTTTCTACCTTCGAGGCTTAATGCCCAAGCTTTCTATTTCACACTCAGTGCCCGCTTCCTCCCTTCTACTCTCATTGACTATGCTCTCTCTCCCTCCTTTGCTCCCCGTCCCTGAGCTCTCACTACTATGCTCCCCGCCCCTGCTTTCTCTATCTACTATGCTCCTTGCCCCTGCTCTCTCTCTCACTACTATGCTCCTTGCCCCTGCTCTC
>WMED01015303.1:0-13700 GCA_019650415.1 Pipa parva | reverse complement strand
GGAGGGGTGCTGTGGGGTAGCACAGTATGGGGAATGGGGGTTGTTGTGGCGTAGCGCAATAAGGCGAAAGGTAGGTAGGGTTCACCATGTTGGGTATGTTACTGGCCTGCAGCATAGTTGAAGTTTATTAAACTTGGCCAGTTCAAGAAAATCTTGCCCACCCCTGGTATAATGCATCAGGGAAATTAATTCACAAAAAGTATTGTATTTAATTTTAGAAATTATCTAAATCATTTCTTCAATGCTTACTTATATCTCTAAGCAATTGTATTGTGTTTTAAAGGACCTGTAATACCAGAGCAAGAAAATAGGTATTTAAATTGTCATGGTAGTTATTCCTATGCAGTAAAATGTCATCATTAAGGTTGAATTTCTGATTTGTATTGCCATCCTTTATAAACTGAGCTTTTGGGGGCACTTCATGAATATGTATTATCTAAAGTAAGATGGCAGCATCTACGAAGTAAAACACAAAGTATTACAGTTTAGAAGTTCATCTTTTAATGTACCATTTTTACCAGAATTATTGAGGAATTTCTGCCATTGTGCCATGTCAATATAGTTGTTTATTTTTCTTTTCCATTACTTTTAATGGATAAAATTAAACTTTTTCTAGTGATAATATCCCTTTAGCTAGCCATTCATACTGTAGCTAGTAAAATAAGCTAGCGTATTATAGCTCCCATGATTACATTTCTTATCCAGACTTTCTTATGTGGTTGGATTCATGCCCAGTTATTCCCATTCATATTTGTAGTAAAATCTGCCCTATAGCTGTTATACCTCCCTAGGGGTGATTCTGTGTGTGAGGTCCAAGTATACTTACCACCGCTGCATTATTGCTTCTTGGATTATCAGTCTTCTTTTTTATCTACTTCCAGCCAAATTTACATTTGGTCGCAAGAAACTCCCATTTAGATTAGGATTTTAATAGATTTAATAAGAGATTAAGCCAAAGTTTAGTTCTTTAATATCCATTTCCCAAGAACTTACAGCTCTGCACGTTTTAGTGTATTCACTCACAGCAGAGGAGTGTCTGATATGTCAGAGAAACACTTCTTAAATTCAAAAGTGTAGCAAGAAACTTTGGGAGTTTGCATTTAAATTAGTACATAATACCATAATATTTAAGTAAGAAGTATCATTTGTAAAAAGATAGAAAGTTCTGCCTATTTTTTCTTAAACCTATGCTTCATTTATAGGTCAAATGCAGTACAGTACTATGTACAAGGAAGAAACCAGGAACGACTAGCCGAGTGTTATTACATGCTAGAGGATTACAACGGACTTGAGGTTCTTGCAGGATCCCTTCCTGAAAATCATAAGTTACTTCCTGTATGTTCCATAGTATTCTAAGATTTGTGTTTGTGTGTATAATTTGCCTTTTTAACCCATTATTTTCAAAGATGGGCATTGTGACAATTATTATAGGGAATCTAAAATCCCTTCTATCTTGGGTCTGAAATGCTGTATGAAGCACTTTTTAAATTTACATAAACATTTTTTGTTCAGTTTCTAATTTATCATAAACCTCCCCGCTTTCCTCTGTGTGGTGCCAGAAGGGTCAGTGGCCATAATTTCTTTGACAAGTATGACAATCATAGATTTAAATGAAACCGTGCACTAAAGTATAAATAAGGAAGTTCAGCTTCAGAAGTGACCTTTTTACAATACTGTGCAATCCAAAATGATTTTTCATTCTGTTTTTTTGACTTACTGGACCTTTCAAAACCTGCTTAGTAAAAAATAATTTAATCATTACAACAACATGGCATAAATCTCCTGGTTTGTCTTCCCTTTCATTAAAAGGATGGTTTCTTCCTAACAGGAGATTGCCCGCATGTTTGTAACTGTGGGAATGTGTGAGCAGGCAGTAATATCCTTTCTAAAGTGTAACCTGCCTAAAGCTGCTGTGGATGCCTGTGTACATTTAAACCAGGTATGTAATGATTGCAACAGTATACTTAACTGTTCATGCTGCTTAAACATGTTTTTTAGGGTATAAATAAGGATGGATTCAGTCTAGGATTCAATCCATTCCTTTATTTATTTTTGCAGTATTCAGGTTTTGCCAAACCAGATTTGAACCTTTATTATGGGACTTTTTGCTTTTGATGTGGATATTTGCTTGAACAAAAATAATTGCTAATTAGTGGAAGCCTACAAATTAGAATTTGGCTATGTATTCGGACAGGTTTTCTTTTAATTGCTTGGCTAAATTTAAAAAAAAAAATGATTTGGCGCATTCCTGTCAGTACACCTAGTGGTAGAGTCCAGTGAAGAGAGTAGAAAAAAGGTTCCGGCATTCCCAACGGTTAAAAACAAAAATTTATTTAATTAGCAGTAAAAGCAGGATACATGTTGTAAATCCACAAACAATTAAAAGCAGATAGAGGCCCCCCCCAACGCGTTTTAAGTGCCCTAATGCACGAAACGCGTTAGGGGGGGCCACTATCTGCTTTTAATTGTTTGTGGATTTACAACATGTATCCTGCTTTTACTGTTAATTAAATAAATTTTTGTTTTTAACCGTTGGGAGTGCCGGAACCTCTTTTCTATTGTATTCAGCAGTCTTGGCATTGTTCCAGAGCACCCTGTCTTTTCATTAAAGGATTTTTCACAACATGGACTACCCATGGGATTGAGCATACCGACCAGTCTATTTCTCCAGTGAAGAGAGGCTTAAAGGGGTTTACTTTTACATATAGCATGGAATTGTTTCTGGAATATAACCGCTTCAAAAGAAGAAAATGTTCTTCTTCCTGGGGAACTGAAATAGTGAAGCTCTTGGGTGCTATTTTCCTGTTTCTTCTACAGTATGATTACCTGTAGCACATATTTATTGTCATATCTTGTAGATCACCTGCACTTTTCTGTTCGCTAATGGGTACTTCATGTATACATCTCTACTTACTCACCCTCATTATGTGTGTACCTCCTATTACCTGTCCAAGCCTGCTAAGCTCCATTTGTGGGTAGCTATTGGGGGTGTGCGATATGTATCGTTTACGATAATATCGCACACCGGGGTTTATTGATATTGCCAGACGGCAATATCGAGCGCTCGTGCGGCTCCGGATGTCTGTGTTGTGCTTTCGGCACAGACTTCTGGGAGGCGGCAGAAAGCAGGAGGATGAGGCGCGTGCTGAACTGGTGAGCTGCGAGATACCCAGAGCAGATGGCAGGTAGATAATTTAGTTATTCCTCTTCATTTAAGATCCCTTCTTTTCTTCTTTTTTCGCTTGTTTGTTTTTTTGTTGTTTTTTTCTTTTTGCCTGTTTTTTTTTTTTTGCTTGTTTGTTTTTATTTATAATTAAAATATCGTCTATTATCGTTATCGGCAAAGTTACAAATAATATCGAGATATAATTTTTTAGCAATATCGCCCACCCCTAGTAGCTATTCCATTTTTTTATATATATGCAATATAGAGAATAAAGATGCATCGTTATATACAATGCATAACTGCATCATTAACCTACAGGGTAACACAAGACAAGTCATTGTGGGAATAGCAGATTGTGCAGTCAATCTTACTTATGAAAGGATGTTTGCCTTTTGGTGCTCTCGGTCAACTGCATCCAGAATTCTTAATTAAAAGAACAGCTTGGTGTGTAAATAATATACAATAAATCATAAATGTCAAATTACAGCTGTTGGTAGCAACCCGCTAGAAGTAAATGTAAAAGTATTTCTTAAAAGTCAGCATCAGGTAAAAATATATAATAAAGCTGTCAAAAATGCATATGTTTAAACAGGGAAACAGTGCCACCTATTGTATAAGTAGTATAAAGTATGTATATGAAATTACAAAAGACTGCTTCAAAGCACAGCTACTGTAAATAAGTGTAATAGTTGTTGCAGTATGTGATGACAAGATATAACATTTATTAGAAACACCATTAATCGATTGTGGGTTATTTATAGGAAGTGATGTGAAAACATTTGTGAAAAAAATCTTCCATATTTGTATATCCTACCATAATTAATACTCAGATTTTTACATGTTATTGCTATGTTTTATGTATTCCCCTGTCTGTGTGCATATTGTCCACCTATAAATATTTTAATAGTAAAACTCCAAGTTGCAGTTATCAGTTATCACTAAGAGATCATGGGATTTATTTATTCCATAGCCCATCAATATACACCAACCATGCATTCATTGTAGGTTTCATGTAACATAGTAACAATTTCCAGTAATAGTTTTGAAGGATGAAATCACATAGAAAGAACCAGTAAAGGCTAAATTCACAACTTTTTGTTTTTTATTTATTTTTTTTAAATTTGGGGTGGTATTATCATGTTTCATAGCTTTGTCAGTATATGTTATTTATCCTGTTGAAAGTTTTGTGTGTGAGGTTAGACAGTATTCATCTTTTGGGGCATTATTACAGATAGACTTGGGGTGTATAACAGCATATTTTAAAATGTTCAGCACAGATTCCCCTAGCTCTATCAAGATCTTGGCAGCGCACTCAAATGCTCTTTAGATTGTATTTCTGGAGTCATGGTGGGGTAAAGAAGCAGTATTCCAAATGTAGTACAGAAATTTGTATATAATGCATTTGCACATGTTTCTGAAAAGCCTGAATATATTTTCTTTCCTTCATTTGCATAAGAGAAAAACAGCATACAGCTCTATCCCATAGGGTATAATTCCATGCAAGGTAGAGTTACTCACACATTCGCCAGTACTCTGTGCTCTGAAGAGAGACAGACCAAAAATCCCAACTTCAGTGAACAAAGGAAATTCTCCAGCACTCCAGTTATAAAATCCGATTTTATTAAACGTCAGAATGAGCTCCAAACATATAAAGATGAAGACATGCTAGCACTTATGTGTTTCAAGCCTTAGCGCTTAATCATAGATAGCATGTTCAAGATCAAACAACCATATATATGCTAATACACATAGATGTGGTTAATTAAGGGAACCACCCACTGAACAACCGTGTATAAAGCATAATATAGAATGAAAAATGTTTCATTAATGAAACATTCACAAATAAGCATAAAGTACACATAATATCTTGTGTAATCATTTTAAAAATACACATGTATGTTTAATAAAAAAAAGAGGCAGTTATATAAAACAAAATGTAGAAAGCTGGAGCCAGTATACAACTCTAACATCAAAACTAAATGCACAGTCAGCGACATTCATTTAAAGGTATGGTTATCTTAAAGGTGATGTATTTAAAAATTGTGCCTCAGGCTGCATAATAAGCACTATGTTAAAAAAACAACAACTAATAATATACTGAATGTGTGCAAGATGCTGAAATAAGTTGCGCTATACAGAGTGGGTATACTAAGTTGTGCCACTGCCACATCTATCAGCTCCAGTAAAATTAAAAGGTTTATAGTTGACTCAGCAGAACATTATTGAAGTAACAATGTTTTTGTTTTAGTGGAATAAAGCTGTTGAGCTGGCAAAAAATCATAATATGAAGGAAATCGGATCTCTGCTCGCGAAGTATGCTTCTCATTTGTTAGAAAAAAATAAAACACTGGACGCCATTGAACTGTACCGCAAAGCCAATCATTTCCTTGAAGCAGGTGGACTCATGTTCAAGGTAGGACCATGAGTGATGGGGACAAAAATGCAGGTACACACTGTATAATGTGTTCATTGAGCATCCCCTCTCAGCCAGTAGCCTAAAGATTTTGCAACAGCTGTAAAGCATCTGCATAGACCAGCATCTGTTTTCCAGCTGTTATTTTCTGGAAGTAAATGTAATACAACTAATTGGGATATGTGGTTCCTTTAATACACAGTCACTTGGTGACTCCAAAGTGCCTGGGGGAACAGTATGGATACTTCCTGCTTTACATATAGCCCAAGGCCAGCAGGTGGGATGGACATTCTTCCTTAACTACCATGTAAAAAGCACTGTCAGACTCCTGGCTCAATAGTTTCTGATTTTTCAGCATTAAAATTTTGCAGTTTTAGAAAACAAAAAATGAAAAATAGAACAGCCCAAATGAAAGTCCAACACCAATCAAAGCCTAAATTCTTAATGTAGCTTTTTTAAATCAGCCTATACAAGTATTGTCAATTAGGCAGGTGCTTGCAGTTTTTATTACCCAGCCAGAGAGGCTGAAAGTTGTGTATTTTACAGTAATCATTCTTATTTATAAAGCGCCACTAAGTTATGCAGCACTGTACAGTTCAACAATACATTTACAATGCCGACATATGAAAATGCTTAAAGTGTACCGGTCACCTCAAAACTTGAATGCTAAATTAGGTTCTGCTAATGAAATTAAATGTTTTTTTAAATGTATACGTATTTTTAAAAAATGTACCATTATATAGCGTTTCTCACTGTCATTTTCCCTGTCAGCCTGACTTTTCTTTCTGGAGTCGGGATGGTCGGGGCTAAAAGGATGACTAACATTAAAATTCCTCACATCAGATCCCTTAAATCACGATCTAGCAGGGATCTGATTGGAGGAACTATAAATGCCAATCATCATTTAGCCCCACCCAACCCGACTCGGGAAAGAAAAGTCGGGCTGACAGGAAAAATGACAGTGAGAAATGCTATATAAAGGTACATTTTTAAAAAATACATATTTATTAAAAAAAAATGTTTATTTCATTAGTAGAACCTAAATTAGCATTTGAGTTTTGAGGTGACAGATCCCCTTTAAAAAATACAAGTGAAGTAAATCACAAGCATAGAATTATTAAGACACATCACTCTCAGTACCAGGCAGTGTTTGAGATTAGAGGATGTAGGCCCCTGCCCCATAGAGCTTACAATCTTTCTCGCTGTATTAACCCCAGAGAACAGAGGTGGGGGCCATTCTACAATAATATTAGAAGTAATTGTATTGGAATACTTGGTTATACCTTTTTATTGGACTAACAAACAGTTTAGATAGATAAGTTTTCAAGAGTTCTGTTACAGGGACGGACACAGTATCAAAACACACAGAAATAAGTACACAATTCACCATTATATAAAGTTATGATTGTGAGATAGAAATCCAATTTCCAATTGGACAGATATATATTTATGTATTGCTTGAAGACTTAATAAAGGGAGGACAGAGCTCTTTAAAGCTTGTCTTTTTAAACTGACTGTAAGTCCAATAAAAAAGGTATCACCCAGTATTGCAGGCAGTAAACTCATTTTTATATATATATATATATATATATATATATATATATATTATATATTAACCTTTATAATTTGCAGGGAAAAAAAACTCAGTGATAAGAGGCATTTACTGACTAAACTTTGTCATATTCTTGGCACAATGTAATATTCCCATAAATTGTTAATACAAATTTCAGATTGCTGAAGACGAAGCGAAGAAAGGGACCAAACCTCTGCGTGTTAAGAAACTTTATGTTCTGGCCGCTTTACTTGTGGAACAGTACCACGAACATATGAAGAATACACAAAAGGAAAAATTCAAGGGAAAGCGAACAGAAGTAAGTTAGATTTTAGATTTACTGCTGCCGTTAGTGTTTTACATGGCCACTATTAAATTAGAGTGAAAGCCTGTTGTTTAGCAATTCTCCTTTTGAAATTGTCAATTACTTACGTGCTTTTCATCATTTTGGTCCTATCCAGGCAACATCTGCCTTAGCTGGTTTGCTGGAAGAAGATAGCTTGTTATCCGATAACCGAATAATTGACAATGCCTGGAGAGGAGCTGAAGCCTATCACTTTTTCCTGCTTGCTCAAAGACAACTCTATGAGGGTTATGTAGATGCCGCGATGAGGACAGGTGAGAAACTGTAGTCACATACCCTATAAAGTTACAATGTCTTGCGCAATTAGGTTAGACCAGTGGTTCTTAACCTTGTTTGAGGTACCGAACCCACCAGTTTCATATGCACATTCACCGAACCCTTCTTTAGTGATAAATCACTTGACCTCCGTGGCGGACGCTCCGCCGGACCCCTGAGACTGACTCACTGAACCCCTAGGGTTCGATAGAACCCTGGTTAAGAACCACTGGGTTAGACTTTATTTAAAAATATACTGCTACTACTAGTTTGGTGGGGCACATTGCAACAGACTTTGGAATTTTCCATTCAATATGATTTTTTTGTGTGCTAGACTGGCTCCTATTGAATTAAAGGATATAGTGAGAGTTCATTACATCCTTTTCTTATGATTTTAATATGCGGCATATAACAAAATTCTGAGGGGCTAATTCACCAAAGAGTGAACTTACCCTCCGATCGTTCGCTTAAGTACGCATAGCCTGTTATGTGCTTGCTGATGTCCTGCAATCAGACATCAGAGAACGCTTTAAAGGGATTCCAGTCTCGGCGACGCTCGCAAGGCTCTACTCAAGACGCCTCGCGAGACTGGAATCCCTTTAAAGCGTTTGCTGATGTCTGCATGCAGGACATCAGCGAGCGCATAACAGGCTATGCGTACTGAAGCGAATGATCAGAGGGTAAGTTCACTCTTTATTGAATTATTCCCTGAGGGTTTTGCATGTCTGTAAGATATCAGTCTCGTTCAATTCTCTGGAGAATAGAAGATAATGTAAAATGACGAATATGTGTAACATACATCAGTAGACAATGTTGTTGAAATAAACTGAATCTGGATATGCTTGTAGCCAGAGCCACTGTACATAATATTTTTTTTTAATTCACTATACACTGTATCTGATATAAAACTATCTTAAAAATATAATCAATTGATTTTTTTAAATTATGTTCTAAGTAAATATGGCAGCATATGTTTCTTTACACAGCTCTTCATTTGAGAGATTATGACGACATTATCCCAGCTGTAGAAATTTATTCCCTCTTGGCACTTTGTTCCTGTGCTAACAGAGCATTTGGTACATGTTCTAAGGCATTTATCAAACTTGAGTCCTTGGAGACTTTAAATGCTGAACAGAGGCAGCAGTATGAAGATCTTGCTTTGGAAATCTTCTCTAAACATAGCCCGAAAGACACCAGAAAGCCTGATATGGACAACATTCATGAAGGGTGTGTATTTGGAGGAATGTGGGGAACTGTATTACTTGACAAAAGTGCATTTTTCAGAGAAAAGGCAAGACAATTGTGTGGACATCATATCTGATGTGTAAAAGCCAGTATGTTCAAATCATGAACTGCAAGATAAATTGTTGCAATTGCCAAAGAGAACATTTTAGTTCATCATTTAACTAATCTGATTACCAGAAGATTTTAGCAGGCATTTTAGTATATTGAGCAATATCCTATTAGAGGCATAAACCACAGACAGGTTTTCTGATGTGGTGTCCAACCTCTTCTGAAGAAACTTAAAGAAACTGGTAAGGTTTAGGACCCAAACACAATTGTCAGTCACAGATAAATGATATATCAAAGTGATGTCCCTTTGAATTTAGAAGATGTCCAGCTTTGATAATTGATGATGAGCCTGATTACATTTAAATCCAGTGTCACACTGGCTGCTTTGTAGCTGAGCTGGAAAAATAGTATACATTATTTCCCATGGGGTAATCCACACAGGCTATTTTGCTTTGCATCAACAATAATGAGCCTAATTAAGAACAGCTCAGCTATAAAACAGCCAGTGTGGCCCTGGCCTAAACCAGTAAAATCAGTAAACTATAGAAAAGTTAATTTGCCTTTGGGTTGTAGCTATTCCTACACAGAACTTGAAAAAATTCTTATCTTAAATTTAATTCTTGATTACTATTGCCTTGTCTGTTGTATCTAAACTTTTCCTGTAAGACATTCTCGCTATCCGCATTGCTTGCTAGAAAACTTGAAATAATACATATTCATGAAATGACCTGAAAAACAAATGATGGCTGTAACCAATTAAGAACATCAGAAAGCAATAAGGTAGGCCATTTAACATGAGAGATGACATTTTTACAAGCACAGCTCAGGAATAACTGCCATGAAAATCCAAACAGCTATTTTTTGTAATCTTCTCTTACATTCTTTCCTTTTTGAGTTTATTAATTATAAAATACCAAGTCAATCAGAAACTATCAAATGGCCAGTAACTGCTGGCCATACCTGCAAGTTTCTAATTAGATTAGCAGAATTTTTTTTTTTTCAGAAATCATTGTTTTAATTGATAAATGGGTGAATAAATTGTTCCTTTGAATGTACTTGTGTTAACCAGAATAAATGAAAGTTTGTCATATTGTTCCCATTCTGTCCTTGCTCATACGTTTATATATACATTTTTTTTTTTTTCAACAGTGTGGAAGGCAAACTACCAACATGCATTGCTTCAGGAAGGCCAATCACAGAATACCAGTTCTGGATGTGTAGTGTGTGCAAACATTGTGTACAAGATCGAGAGATCGCTAACTACAACTTCTGCCCTCTCTGCCACAGTTTAATAGCTTGAAACGTGTTTTTTGGCATGTACTTGCATCTCTGGAGTAAACAAATATTGGTAGGAAGCTGTAAAATAATATGGTATAGGCATCTTGCTACATTATGGGCTGTAAGTTACTCTCAGATCAAAAAGAAAACTGTTACTATTTGACTTGGCATTAAGTCAACAATTTTATATTTACAGGTGTTTATACACTATATACTGTATTAATTTCTAAACCAGCATTATAGTTATGGAGGTGGGTGGTAGGGGAGTTGACACCATGCATAGATCTTGGATCAGTCAAATATGTACTGTACTTAAAAGGGACTTTAGTCATCTACATTTAAATGTACGTTATAGAGACGATGATAAACTGAAGCAACTGACTACACAAAATAAGTGTCCTGTAATAGAGTTCTCTCCAAACTTAATGTTGCTTACTTTTTAAATAGCAATTAGTATCATCGTCATGTTGAAGCTAATTTTAAAAGAACAGTAACACCAAAAATGAAAATGCCTCGAATGCATTTATAGTTTTTATGTATTCAAGCTGTGCTTCCAGAAATTCTAAATTGTGCCTATAAAGTATGATATTTTGCTGTAAAAATTGGGATATCAGGATACTTCCTAAATTTATATTATCTAAAGTACAATAGACAACAGTGAGACTGGCTGAGATCTGTTTAACAGCATGGCTGCTAGTTGTAAAGATAAACAGGTAGAAAGAAAAACAATACATAATTTTAACTTCAAAAGTAACATTTTTACAAATACTGTATTTGAATAAGTGCCATGCCAATCCAAATGGCTATTTTAAATTTAAAAATTGTTTCTTACTGGTCCTTTAAAATATTTGTAATCCTTAATTCTGTTCTAGTGATATTAAGGAAACAAAAACACAATCCTCTCCTGGCTATGAAGTCTATCCTCCTAAACATATAAGCTTTATTGTAGAAACTCAACAAAACAGCATTACTTGAGAATCCAAGAAAAGAGAAGAAAACATTTTATAACTGCAACATTTATAATGGTGGTGTTACCAGGTAGTAGAGCCTTCAAAGTGCATCAGTATAAAATAAATGGTTATTGGAAGCTATACTTTCCTTTGGAATACTCTTGTGTTTGTTTTAAATGTTTTTAACCTTGCATTTTATTTTTTAAATATTGTAGATAGATGAGTTCTGAGATCATTTGTAAATTGTCCTCATTTTTATATATATTAAATTATTTCACTTTTTTGGAACCTCTCTTGTTTACGTTTAAATAAACTGATTGCTAGGGTCAGTTAAACTAGCAACTGGGCACTGCATTTAGTACATAGACTGGAAAAGTAATAGCATAGAGCAGGGGTCAGCAACCTATGGCTCTTGAGCCAGATATGGCTCTTTTGATGTCTATATCTGGCTCTTTCACTGTAATGAGAGGTGCAAGCAAGTAGAGAGAGAGCTCTCTCAGCGCTTCCGGATTGCTAGCCAATCCGGAGCCGCTGACATCACTAGCCAATCAGCATGTGACGTCAGTGGCTCCAGATTCAAAAGGGCTGAGGGAGCCACATGTATATGGCTCCCTCAGCCCAAAAGGTTGCCGACTCCTGGCACAGAGACCAAAACAAAATAATAGTGCTGTAAAACAGTGGTCTCCAATCTTTGCTAGATCAGGGACTGGCGTTCCAGTTCCCTTATCCAGCAAAGGTTTGATGGACCGGTGGGAGGGTGGGCAGGAAAATGTATGCTGCCAGCCTCATGCTGGTGAAGCAATACTTGTGCATGTCACCATCAGGCAGCCCAGTGGTTTGTGGCCTAGCATTTGGGGACCCCTGCTGTAAAAGAATTATATATTCCCAAATTTAACTGATTTTTTTTTCTAGTTACCAGTAGTCATTCAAAAACCACAAAAAATAAATAGACATTCCTTTATTTTACATCAGCCAACACAAAACTGATTTTATTCTAAAGCACATATGGTTTAGAGTTTCTACTTAATACATTATTGAACGTATCTTTTGCCAGTGGTTTATGTTGATTCCAAATATTGTTTTAAATAGTTGCTCTCATTTACCTGGTTTCATATATCTTGAGGAGTTTGATTGCATTCCATTTATAAATCACATGTAAAAACAAGTGGTTTAATCTAATTTTGTGTTTGTTTTCAAAGAATGTATTTTTATACAATGCTTGAACAGCTCTATAAAGCCTGTCATCTAAATGAGAATGTGTTTCCTATGTGTTAATTCACAGATGGCAATATATCTCCCAAGTCATAAAAAATAAATTCTTTTTATTGTAGCTTTCTTCCTGTGCAATTTGTACTGTGTTTTCCAAAACTAACAATTTGCAAATGGTTCTTATTTATGAATTCATTGAGTGTGAGATATAAAACTGCCAAACTTCTGGAAGCCAGTTTCAGAACTTGTTACCTAGAGCCGGCAGTGCAGTAGAGTATAGGTTTCCCAAAATTGTCACTGTGTGCAGGACACAACACAGATTCAAATGTTATTTATCTTCTCTTACAGTGCTTCCAAGAACTGACATTAGCGCCTTAAAATGTACAGCATGTGTTTATACCAATCCATAAGACTTGAAATTTAAATATATATTTCTAAAAGCAGAAGAATGCCTCAACTAAGGCACTGACTTCTGAGTAAACTTTTAGGCTTATTTCATTCTACAATAAGTAAACAGTCATTATATAATTTATAACATTGTCAAATGTAAAATTAAATAAGAGTAACTAATTGCTAAGGAGAGTGAGGAGAGTGAGGAAATCCATAAAAGGTTTCTTCAGTACATTAAAGGCAATTGCAGGCTGATTTTGTAGCCTCACAATTTTTTTTTTTTGGTGTCAAAAGCCCCAATCAACACCCCATTCACATGATTGTGCACTAAAAATTTAAACACAAGTGTTTTGTGGAGGTAAAAGAGCATTTGGTACATGTTTTTCTCATCAAATTTGAGTCCTTCCAACTTGAAAAGGACACTAAAGCTTATAAAAAAAAAAAAAGAGCTTTCTATTTATTGGCCACCTAGCTTTAAGTACAAGTGTTAAAATGACAGGTTTAGGACACTGAGTTTTCAGAATAGACATAGGAATGAAAGAAAAAACAAGCACTTGGAGCAAAAGGCAAGATAAGGGTGCTCTCCCATGTAACTATTAGGAGATGCTAGCGCCAGGCTGCAGACTGACAGGAGAAAAACGCGTTTCAGCTCCAGGACACCTTAGAGTCGTCGGTACAGATGAAGATGGAATCGTAAACATGGAAGTGCTACATCGCACTTCTAAACATGCAAGATATTTCATTTTAGGGCCAAAATTGAAAAATAAATGCATTTACCGTATATACTCGTGTATAAGTCGAGAAATTTAGGTTAAAAAAAGCATTTAAAA